>VCJI01002285.1:37115-48181 GCA_024139395.1 Backusella morwellensis
TCAATACTATCATGTTCAGGTTTTCAGGAATAGTCAATGCTACACTGATTTGACAACTCATTTATTTTGTTTATCAAATGACTCGAGTAATGTATAGTTCTAGAATATATGAAGCACGAGGTACTCGGACTGAATAGATGGATCTCAAAAAAATATTTGAGTGACCATTGACTTATTATAGAAATGGCTGATTCTGTTCCTGTAAAGAAGATGAACAAAAAAAGTTATCCCGAGCAAAGATTCCCATCGAATTCGACAATAGTCTCAATCCCCTCTGTGGTGAAAAAAAAAATTTTTTTTTCCTTCCTTCCAAAAGCATACAAGGTCACGTTTATAGGGAATTTAAAAAAAAAAAAAAATCGCAGGGTGAAATTGCACCAATAAACAAACCAATGTTTGTTTTATGAAAGATCGAAACTTTATCTTGGGGGGAATATACAGTAGCCTAAATCATCTCTCGTCATTCGTAAATAAATAAAACTTTTTTTTTATCAAAAAAAAAATGTAAGAAGATGATCTTCTAAATAGCTTCTCTTATGTAGAAATGAAATACCCGTCTTTGGTCCTTAACTATCACTATATAAGATGATATATTCATGAAGGGGGCGGAGAGGAGAAGTTCGGACTTTGGGTTTCAAGTACAACACGGATCACTTATACTACGAAATGGAAAAAAAATCTTTTTTTAGTTCTTCTTTTTCTTCTTCATATTTATTTTTTTTCCCTCTTGTTGGCTTAAAGATGAATCCTGATCACAAGGTGCATCAAGCCGATCATAATATCGACATCCCATCCAATAATGACAACCCATTTAGTGTTTTCGATAATGAGAAGGTCGAAGTGTTTGACCAAACTGATAGCTCCTTTGATAGCATGCCTGCCGATACAGGCTCGGTAAAGTCACAATCAAAGCGTGGTTTAAGTGCTCGCCACATCCAAATGATCTCACTTGGTGGATGTATTGGGTAAGAGATTAAAATATGCTAAAGATTACTTTCTCACGCTACTGTTTTGCTTGGGTAGTACCGGTCTATTTTTGAACTCTGGACAAAACATTGCAATTGTAAGGAGGCACTTGGTTTTATTATGTTGAATTCTTAAACATTTCCCTAATTATACACTATAGGCTGGTCCTGCAGGTGCTTTGATCGCTTACTGTGTTGGTACGTTTCTTTTCTAGGAAATGCAAATTAAAACTGTCTCGTTTATTTAACACTTTTTTCTGTAGTTGGTATTATGGTAATTGCACTTGGACATCTATTTTATTATTTCATTTTATAGCAAAAAAAAAAAATATTTTGATAACTAAAACAAAACGTACAGGTTTTCTGTCTCATGACCTGTTTGGGAGAAATGGCCACTTATATGCCTGGTAATATAGATCAAAATAATATGGGCCCCATCAAAACTAATCTTTTTTTTTTTTTTAGTTCATGGTTCCTTTAATCATTATGCTACTCGTTTTATTGACCCTGCCTTTGGTTTTGCTTTAGGTTGGAATTACTGGTAAGTTTTTTTATTGTGATACGAATGAGCACTTTTTAACTAATATACACTTAGGCTTTCTGTAAGTTTACTTTTTGAATATATGATTCCAAAAAACATGTACTGATCATTATTTTTTAAAAACGCCCTGTTCCTATCTCTTATCTGAAACTTCATAGTGGGTAAGTTAGATAATAAACATAGAAAGATAGAAGGAAAAAAAAAAGCTAAGCCATATTTTTTTTTTTTTGCTTCAACATGATAGGCTGTTACAATTGCTGCTGGTAATATAGAAACGAAATGAAAAAAAAGAGGAAATCAAACTCATGTTTTTAAAAATATAGAAATTGCTGCCGCTGCTACCATCATTAACTGGTGGAAACCCATCATGCCTGATCCGGCATGGTCCACCATCTTTATGTTACTTGTTTTGACTGTCAACTTGGTTGGTGTTAGGTAAGCAATGACCAAAAATCTTTTTGGTGATTTTATTAAACTCTTCTTTAATAGACTTTATGGTGAACTTGAATATTGGTTTGCACTTCTCAAGATTTTAATTGTCATCGTCTTTATTATTATTGGCCTCTGTGTCACCACTGGTGGTCTTGGCGGTGAAGTCATTGGCTTCAAGTATTGGAAAGACCCAGGAGCTTTTGCAGGTGGTGGACTTGGCACCCTCGATGTATTGCTCTCTGCCGGTTTCTCCTTCATGGGTACGGAAATTGTTGGCATCACTGCCGCCGAAGCCCGCAACCCCACAAAGACTGTCCCCCGTGCCATCCGCAACACCTTTTGGCGTATCATCTTCTTTTACATCATCACCATTTTCCTTTTGGGTATGTGTTTACCCTACGATAACCCCGATCTTGCCAACGAGGACGGTGATCCAGGAACTGCCTCCTTCACTCTTGTCTTTGAATTGGCCGGTATCAAGGTGGGTGCTGATATCATCAATGCGGTTATCCTGGTGAGTGTCTTGTCTGCTGCCAATTCATCGCTCTATACCTGTTCCCGTACGCTCTTGGGTCTTGCCAAGGATGGCAATGCGCCCAAGTGGATGGGTAAGATGAACCGCTGGGGTGCACCTTACTGGGCAGTTATTTTCTCGTCTGTTGTTGGATTTGCATGTGTGTTTGCATCCATCTACAGTGCCTCTGTTGCATTTGTTTGGTTTTTGAGTATCACTGCAGTGAGTGGATTCATTAGTTGGTGGGGTATTGCCGTTGTACATATTCGCTTTAGACGCGCCTTTAAGGCCCAAGGACGTAGTCTTGAGGACTTGCCCTATAAAGCATTCTTATATCCCGTCTCTCCTATCATTGCGATTATTTTGACTACATTTATTACGCTAGGCCAAGGTAAAAAAAGAGAATATATTGCAATTTATAACTTGATACTAAGATTTGTTTTATATTATAGGTTATGGTTCTTTCTATCCTCAATGGGATGCTATTACATTTGTTACAAGTTACATTGGTCTTGTGCCCGTGTTCGTTTGGTATGTTGGTTACAAGATCATTAGACGCTCCAAGGTCGTTCCTTTAGTAGATGTTGACTTTGAGACTGGTCGCGTCACCCGTCTTGATGTCGAGAAGGATAATGCTGAAGATGAAGTCTTGCCTTGGTATCGTAAGGTACTTGCATGGATCATCTAAACTTGTTTTTATTTTTATTTTGTATCTTTATTATTTTATTATTTTATTATTTTATTATTTTATTATTCTTATATATCACTTTTTCTTTTTTTTAACGTATTATCTGTGTATCTTATTTGTGTCCTTCCCTCACTTTCCCGTTTTGTTACCTTACATCACATCCTCTCTCTCTCTTTCTCATCAATAAACAAAAATTAAGAAAAAAAACACTGAAAAAGACTTTTTATTATTATAAATAACAATCATTCTTCCTCATCCTGTACAGTGGGCGTAGGATATTTATCTTGTATCATCTGCATTTCTTCTGGATATTGCTGAGCCAGTTGACGCTTTATTTTCTGTAGTTTTGTAAATACATTATTCAAGTCACCTCTCATCTCCTTTAGTAGTTTTGTGTGCACTTCAAAGTGTTTATGGACATCCTGGTAGCGTGCTTTACTAAAGTTGTTGAACGCTTCTAGCTTTTGCTGTGAGCCTTTATAAATCTCGAGACTAGAAGGGAAAAAGCAGCTTTTTTAAAAAAGAGATGCCTTTAGTGTCACTATTCTTATTTACCATTGCTGCTGATCTTTTATGATTGTTTGAATGTCTTGTTCATTTTGTAACTGCAAGAATTGTTCAGCTAATTGATGAGGCACAGACATGACGAAAGTACTTGAGGTCGAAAGCGGGAACAAATATTATCAAGCCAATCAAAATAAGCAATAAAAACGTGTTTTTGATAATTATGTCCCATTTATATATATTTATTTTCATACTTTTTTATTATTATTTAGTTTTTAGCTTCATCATCTAATAGCTACTTTTTTCTTAACATGAGTGCTATGCGTGGTTTGACGGTTTTCATTGGTATTTGTTGTTTTTGCTGTATTCTCTTCTCTTGTGCTAACGTTTAGTCTTGTTTATAGCCGATATTCGAAAGTGTAAGCTTCTCAACTTGCTTGTAAATAAAAGAACAGATAGCTAAACCGATGTTTTAATAAAAAAAGGTCGAGTACGTGAACTTGAGGAAAAGAGAATCAACAAAGAGATGGCCAACATCCGTTCCAAATTTAAAGGTACCGACAAGCTGTTGACTTTATTACATTAGCTTTATTGAACACACACTATTTTAGAGGGCAACTTGAATGGATATCAAAAGAAGAAATATGTTTGCAAATTGCTTTACATGTACATTCTCGGTTGGGACATTGATTTTGGACATTTGGAAGCAGTTAATTTAATTTCCAGTCAAAAATACAGCGAAAAGCAAATCGTAAGTTTGGATGAGGGGTTGAAATAGCACACACAAAACTGACAACAATAAAAAGGGTTATTTGGCTGTTACACTATTATTCCATGAAAACAGTGATCTTGTTAGACTTGTTGTCAATTCCACAAAGAAGGATTTGGATGATATGAACGAAATTAACAATTGTTTAGCTCTTCATGCTATTGCTAATATCGGTGGTAGAGAAATGGCAGAAAGTCTTGCCCCTGACGTGCATCGCTTATTAGTTTCACCGTAATGTGGATAACAGCAGTGATATTGGAAGGTAGACTAACCGCTTTATTTTAGTACATCCAAGAGTTTTGTAAAGAAAAAGGCCGCATTGACGCTGTTGCGTTTATTCAGAAAGCATCCAGATGTTATTCCAGCAACTGATTGGGCAGAAAGAATTGTTTCGCTTATGGATGAATATGATTTGGTAATCGATTATCAGAGGGGGGGGTTTTTTTCTCTCTCTTTCTAACATTTATATATGGATTTAGGGTGTTGCATTGAGCGTAACGACACTTGTGCTTGCATTGGCCCAAAGCTTCCCTGTTGAGTATAGTGGCTGTTATGAAAAGGCAGTCAATCGTTTGAAGAGAGTAAGTGAATAGAGAAAGATAGATAGATAGAAAGTGTCTGTTTTCTAAGCATCCATTTCTATATTTATTTCTATATAGATTTTGGTTGAAAGAGATTATAGCGTCGATTATATCTATTACAAGGTGCCAACACCTTGGCTTCAAGTAAAATGCCTTCGTTTACTCCAATATTATCCTCCTCCAGGTAAGAAAAAAAAAAGGACATCTAAAAAGACATGTAACTAAGCATCATTCCCGTTAGATGACAATAAATTACGATCGGATATCAGCGAACTTCTACAAATCATCATCACAAACTCACAAGACGCACCCAAAAACGTCCAGCACAGCAACGCCCAAAACGCCGTCTTGTTTGAGGCCATCAATCTTGCCATCCATCTCGATAGCAACTCGACCATCTGCGCCCAAGCAGCCGCCCTCTTGGGTCGCTTCATCTCGAGCAAGGAGACCAATGTCAGATATCTTGGTTTGGAAACAATGGCCCATTTGGCCGCCTGTATCGATTCACTGGAACCCATCAAGCGTCACCAGGAGACTATCCTCATGTCGCTGCGTGATAAGGATATCAGTGTACGCAGACGTGGTCTTGATCTGCTGTATTCCATGTGCGATACCTCCAATGCCAAGATTGTCGTCTCGGAGCTCCTGCGTTACCTCCAAGTCGCTGACTATGCCATGCGTGAAGAGATGGTGCTCAAGATTGCCATTCTTGCTGAAAAGTTTGCATCGACCTATTCATGGTATGTCGATATCATCCTCCAATTGATCTCCACGGCGGGTGAACAGGTGGGCGAGGAGGTCTGGTTCCGTGTTGTGCAGATTGTGACCAACAACGAAGAGTTGCAAGACTATGCGGCCAAGACGGTATTAAACTACCTTGGCTCCCCGCAATACAATGAAACCATGGTCAAGGTCGGTGGCTATATTCTCGGCGAATTTGGACATTTAATTGCCAATCTGAATGGCTGCAGTCCCATTGAGCAGTTCAATGCCGTGCACTCCAAATTCAACTTGTGTTCCCTCCAAACACGTGCATTGCTCATGACGACCTACGTCAAATTTGTCAATCTGTTTCCTGAAATTAAGGGGCAGGTTCTCCCCGTCTTTAACCAGTACCGCTATGTGCTCGATGCTGAGCTTCAGCAGCGTGCGTGCGAGTACTTTACCATCTCCACTTTACCCTCCGACGATATGCTTCAGACCGTGTGTGAGGAGATGCCTCCCTTCCCCGAGCGAGAGTCAACACTGCTGCTCAAATTGAACCAAAAGCAAGGTGACACTGAGGATAAGCGTGTGTGGTTAATAGGCGGTAAGGCTGCCAATATCGAGCGTCAAGATAGTCTTAAACGTATGGTTTCTGTTCGTTCAAGCTCGGTGGATAATATTAGCCATACAAGCAGTCCACCCCCTACCATGCCCACCCGCTCCAATACCATGCCCATTGCCACCACACAGATGGTCTCCACACCTGCTGAAGAGCCCGACCTGCTCAACTTTAACGATCTCTGTCTTGATGATGCTCCTCCTGCGAATAATAATAATACTCCCTTGCAGATTACCAATTTCCCCAGCCATGTGTCGCTTGCACCTGGTTATGAGCTCGGTTTCAATTTACTCCAATTTAATCGTGAAGGTGTGCTTTATGAGGATGCCCACATGCAGGTATCCATCAAGTCCGAGTACCACGGCTCCCAAGGCCGCATTGCACTCTACCTAACCAACAAGACGCAGCATGTCATGACCGACATTAGTGTGCTCCTGCCACCCATGGACGGTCTCAAGATGGAGCTTGCCCCCGGCGACACGTACCTCACCGCCGGTGCACAAAGGCAGCGATTGCTGAGTGTGGCATGTCAGGATATCTTCCGCCAGGCACCCGAATGCTACATTACCTACAAGATTGGTTCCGAGACCCCCGTCCTCCACTTGAAGCTCCCGCTTGTCTTGACCAAATTCCAAGAACCCATTGTGATGGATGGCACCAACTTTTTCAAGCGATGGAATCAGATTGGCGGCTCTCCACGCGAGAACCAGGTCATCTTTAAGAGTGAGGTGCCCATCCAGCTCGCCAATGCCGCCAACATCCTGCGTGGCTATGGTATTGGCATCCTGCCCGATGTGGATCCTAACCCAAACAACTTTGTGGGTGCGGGTATTGTCGATGCTGGCCAACAAGGCGGAAAAATTGGTGTCTTGTTACGGCTGGAACCGAACTTGGAACAAAATGTAAGTTTTTGATTTAAAAAAGAGTTTTGATTAAAGAGAGAGAAAGAGAGAACTTATATATTCTTTATTTTAGATGTACCGCTTGACTGTTAGAACGCCTACCGAAAATGCCTCTACTATCCTTCGTGAATTATTAGAAAGACCATTGACATTTGGCTCTTAAAATATTACATATGTTAAATTAATTAATAAAATGAAAAAACACTCCCGAGTCCTAATACCCTATACGTTTTTCATGTGAATATGCTCTTTATTTTTTTTTCTACTTTTTTTTTTGGGACTTTTTATTCTACAGTTTATATATCCTCCCCCTCCTTGTGTTTACATGTGAAAGAAAGTTAAAAAAAAAAATAGAAGGTATCAAATGTTGTCTTTTTTTTTCTTCTTCTTTTTTCTTAAAATGATGAGTGTGCTTAATCGTTATTATTGCTCAACGTCGGTGTATCCACCAACGTTCTCGCTAAAGTCTCGTTTCTCGTTGCTGTAGCAAGCCGATTCCTGTCCTCAACAGGGATGGGGCGTGAACGTCGATGCTCAGTACGCTCGTCAGCAGATTGATCCGAGGAGGATGATTCTGATATCTGTATTTCAACTCCCGGTACCACCTCATCTTCTTCTTCTGGGACGGTGTCAATGATGGGATCTTTACTACTCTTTTTTGTCGCCGCCTGCTGCTGCTGCTGCTGCTCCTTTGCCTGATTGATAGCCTCAAGCACCTCATCTACCTCTACCGCCACACTCGCCTCCAAATCGTAATAACTGCGACAGAGCGGACATGAAAAGCCTGGGTAATTCTGGAATACAATGGGACGTAAGCATTTAAAGTGGAAGATGTGTGAGCATGGTGCAATAAATAATGCTTGGAAGGGTGCAATCGCATACAGACAAATACAGCACTCTTGAATATCCGCTCGCGACATATCCGTTGGCATCTGGCGTCCCATCAACTCGGCGAGGGCCAGCTGTGCATCCGGTGGCGGTACAATGACATCTGCAGACTGTTCAGTGGTCTTTGTAGGTTCTCGATGCAAGCCCAAATCACTTGGCTGTATCTGGCATTCAGGAGAGGGTGATGAATTGGTGGGTACCGAGGAACTTAATAAATGCTGTCGTAATTGTTGGAAAGCGGTGCGTGTGAATGGACTGTTGGCATCCTGTCCTTGTCGATTGATCTCGATTCTGATGCGCACCGCCCGATAAATTGGCTCCAAGCCACCCTGATAATCCACACCCAATTGAATCGTATCACCATCCTTAATTTGTTGTGGTGGACTAACATGATTTGGTGAACTCAACCTTATACGATTAACAAATGTACCACTCGAAGAACCAATATCTCGAATATAAACCTATTTTTATACCACCATTTTGGTTGGGCGGAGGCGGAGCAAGAAAATAAAATAAAATAAAATAAAATAAATAACCAAAAGAAAACCCCATCCATCAATCAACCATTTTACCTTTCCTTCTTCAGTCCAAAGTTCTGCATGGTTTCGGCTAACAACTTTACTTTTAAAAGATAATCTATCACTCATTGCATTTCGATCAGAAAATCTACCAATTTTATAAACAAGTCCCGGTTCCAAATCTCTATCAATCACTTCAAATACAAAACTTCGACTGGAAAGACCCACGTTGGGTACCAGCCGAATATGGGGGTGGCCAGTTGTAGGTGTATCCCCTCTTTCGGGCACGGCGATGGGTTGTCTTGGAGTGGTTTCACTTGTGTTGATGGGCATGACAGATGGAGAGGCCGGTGAGGAAGGTGAGGATGTGGATAAACGTCGATGCGCTCTTCTCAAACTGGCAAACCCTCTTGATAATAACGCTGGAGACTGTTGACTGGGTGAGGTGGCGGAAGAAGTGGAAGCACTACGGTTACGGGGCATATTTTCTATTGGTTCAATAGGTGGTTCACAATGATACATGTACATTAAACTCTCATCTATGGAAACAGCCCAGTTGTTTGTATTTTATATATAAAAAAAGAAGAAAAAAGAAAAAGTGAGTGAAAGGGAAAAAAAGGAAGGAAAAAAAAAACTGAAAAAAAAAAAACGTTTCAAACTACGACTCGAAAAATCACAAAAATGGTTTATGGTTTCACTTGTCAATTTCTTTTTATCTGAACATCTTTAAACCAATCATTCCATTCGGTTATTTCATTTATCCTCACTCTCTCACTCACACTCTTTTACTCCTTATAAAAAGTACTTGATAGGTCAGTGCGTTCATACCTTTTATTTATTATTGGTACAACATTGCCATAAATGTTGTTTTTACATGCAAATACTGTTTTCTTACTTTATTTGGATGTTCACTTCTGGAAAAAAAAAACGGATTGGAATCGGACAAAAAAAATTTTTTTTCTACTTCTCAAACCGTTTACACATAAAAAGTTTGTTTCATTATAAACCGCCCTGTTGTCATATGGAAGCAGTCACTTTACTGTGTATAAAAAGTGATCATGTAAGGGCTCTTTCTCGGATTAACTCTCTCTCTCTCTCTCTCTTTCTCTCATATATTATAAAATGACTGCTGAATATAACGATTACAATGAAAAAAATCGTATCAAAAGAAAACGATACATGATAGCCGGTGCCATTATTGCCATTGTCGTTCTTGTCATTGTCATTGTTGTTCCTGTTGTTATCACCAACCAAAAGAAAAATCAAGCCATTCAACTAGATACAGGTTCAGATAGCAGTAATGATAACACTACATACCCCATCAACACAGGCTCGGGCCAATACCCCGTCTCATACTATGCGCATTACAACCCACCCCTAGCCACCCAACACAACCTTAAACAACGAGTGTTTGTCATTGGAGATGTGCACGGCTGTGCCACCGAATTCAACGCCCTCCTTGATGCCGTCCACTTTAATGCCTCCACCGACAATGTGATCCTTGCCGGTGATTTAACGTCCAAGGGCCCTGATAGTATTGGTGTGATTCGCCGGGCCAAGGAGATTGGCGCATTGTGTGTGCGTGGTAACCATGATGATAAAATTGTGCGATTAAAGACGTTTGAATTAAAACGTGGGTTGAGTGCCATGACACCACCGGATGCTACCATGCCTGAAGGAGATGTGCCTGATCCTTTAAAATTTAACAACTATCATATGGAGATTGTCACGTAAGTCGCACCCCCATCCCTTCTCCATAAAATAGCACACTAACATAGAGTTACTGTAGGAATATGACAAGAGATGATTATGATTATCTTTCAAGCTGTCCCGTCATCCTTCATCTCCCCACCTTCAACAACTCTGTGATTGTTCATGGTGGCATCGACCCCGCCATTGAAAGCCTCGCTAATCAGATCCCTTACCTGGTGATGAACATGCGCAACATTGATGATGATGATAAACCCTCACCCGAAAACAATGAGGGCCAACAATGGGCAAAGACGTTCAATGATGTCCAAAAGGACCTGACGGCCAATAACACTAGAGTGTACTATGGACATAATGCCAACCGTGGACTCAACCTAAGGGATTATACGTTCGGCTTGGATACGGGGTGTGTGTATGGTAAAGAATTGACCGCCATGGACATTAGGACACATAAACTTACGCAAGTCAAGTGTAAAAAATATGCTGATGAATAAGGCCTGCATAAATCATTTCTCATATTGTATATCATAAATCATTCTCATAAATAAAGAAGTGTTTAACTTTTGTTGGGTTCACCCTTTGCTGCGCGCAACTTGAAGGACTTCTTTTTCGTTCTGTTTCATATTGTCATCAAAAAAAATTACTCGGATCTAGAATATAATATTACTAATGATGAATGGTCAGTTTCTGACACTACATAAAAAAAAAAAATTTTTTTTTTTTTTTTTTT
>VCJI01002288.1:28780-48287 GCA_024139395.1 Backusella morwellensis
TTCTGTTTGCAAACTTAAAGATGTGTGGTATTACAGCACTTTTGTTAGCCGATCCTAATGGTGCAGCTTGTCCTGATTTATTCGAAAGTTTGGGACTTTTGCAACACCGTGGACAGGTATGGAAAGCAGCAAGATATAATGGATTGGCAAGATGGAATTAAAGATATATAAATGGGATATGATTAAAATAGGATGCTGCCGGTATTGTTACTTGCGGTTCAAAGGGCCGTTTGTATCAATGCAAGGGTAACGGTATGGTAAGAGATGTTTTTAATGAACAACAGTTATCCAATCTCATTGGTAGTCTTGGTGTGGGTCACGGTAAGATCTTTAGATGAGATATTATTCATAAAAAGAAAAAAAAAAGATGGGAGTTTGAAAATATTTAACAATTGATCGTTACCATAGTTCGTTACCCCACAGCAGGCTCCTCTTCCATGTCTGAAGCCCAGCCCTTTTACGTCAACTCACCTTATGGCATCGTTTTTGCACATGTAAGGAGGAAGAATGTGTAACAAAAAAAAACCTTGTATTAAGATTGTTATATAGAACGGTAACTTGACAAACGCACGTGAGTTGAGAGCTTTCCTCGACCAGGTTGCTCACCGCCACATCAACACCGATTCCGATTCCGAATTGCTTTTAAACATCTTGGCTGATAATTTACAAAAGACTGGAAAAGCAAGGTAAAAAACAAGTCACATGTGTCATACATCTCATCTACCCGAGTTTGCTTTTTTGGTGTGAAATATATGCGTGAGTACTAAAAATCTCCAATTTTTTTTTTAAACCTCCGTAATTAGAGTCAACGAGGAAGATATCTTTACTGCCATTAAAGATCTTTATGATCAATGTAAGGGTGGTTACGCTTGTGTCGCCATGATTGCAGGCTTTGGATTGATTGGTTTCCGTGACCCCAACGGTATCCGTCCCTTGATTTTGGGTAGTCGTGATACCCCCAATGGTAAGGACTACATGTTCTCATCCGAGAGCGTTGTCTTGGAAGCCCTCGGTTTCACCGACTTTGAGGATGTCAAGCCCGGAGAGGCCGTCATCGTTACCCGTGAGCAGGTCTCTCGTCGAGTCCTCAAGCCTAACCAAGCATTCACACCTTGTATCTTTGAATACGTTTACTTTGCCCGTCAGGACAGTATCATTGATGGTATCTCTGTTTATAAGGCCCGTCTCTCTATGGGTGAGGCCTTGGCTGATCAAGTCATCAATGCCTTTGGTGATAAAATGGATATTGATGTTGTCATTCCTGTAAGAATTTTTTTGGATCTGTCAATCAAATTAGATCAAGTGACTCACGCCCTAGATTTTTAGGTCCCCGATACAAGTAGAGTGGCTGCCCTTCAATGCTCCCGTAAATTAAAGATTGTTTATCGTGAAGGTTTTAATAAGAACAGATATGTTGGTAGAACCTTTATCATGCCTGGTCAGCAAGTCAGGTAATATATATATATATTTATTTTTGTATATAGGTCTGTGCTTAACTCTATTTGTTATTATTATTAGACGTAAAAATGTTAGACGTAAATTGAATGCAATGGCATTGGAGTTCCATGGAAAGAATGTGTTGCTTGTTGATGGTAAGGCTTATATAGATATATCATTATTTATATATCTAACAATCACTTGATGTATAGATTCTATTGTAAGAGGTACCACCTCTAAAGAAATCATCCAAATGGCCCGTGAAGCCGGTGCCAAGAAAGTGTACTTTGCCTCATGTGCACCACCCATTAGATACCCCAACGTTTACGGTATTGATATGCCCACACGCAAAGAGTTGGTTGCATACAACCGTAACGATGATGAAGTAGCTGAAGACATTGGTGCAGATAAGGTCATCTATGAAGACTTGACTGACTTGATTGAATCTGTTCGTAAATTCAATCCTGTCATTGAAACCTTTGATACCTCGGTGTTTGACGGTAACTATGTTACTGGTGATGTCGATGAAGCCTACTTTAACTACATTGAAGGCGAAAGAGATAACGATGACAAGGCTAGCAGTACTGATAATGAAAGTATTGGCTTACACAACAGTTTTAGAAAATAGACTATTTTTTTCCCCTTTTTCCTCCTTTTTCCTTTCCTTTTTATTAATCTATCTATTCCATGTATTAAAAACTTTTTATAAAAAAAAAAATCAAACATTGTATATCCTATTCGACCAATGACTGTGCTGCATTTGTATACAATTCGCTTAAAAGTCTAGAGAAAAATAAACAATGGCAATTCTCCTGAAAATATCAAAAAGCAGGAGCCTTTTAAAATGATCCAAGAAAGATGCATTCCTAAAGGTAAACCATATTACCCTCTTCTTTATGAAAAGAGCAGCATCCAACTATGAATAGTTTCTTTCCCTCAACAAGGCACTCAACAAGGCGGACCATAAAAAAAATTCGCTGATGACGCATTTCGACTGTCACGCGAAGTGATTCCATAAAAAAAAAAAAAGAGAGACACAGAAAACGATGCACAAAAATTAAGGCAGCAATCCATATTTTCCTGTTTTTTCTTTTCTTTTTCTTTTCTTTTTACGAGAGAAAAGGAGGAGGTTGTAGTTTAAAAAAGAGAATATGAATAACGAACATACGAACGCGGATATAGTCAGCATACAAGAAAGTATTATAAATGCAGGAAGAGGAATTGGACAAGCTATAGAGAAGGAAGAGGTCTTTACAGATCTAGCTGATCTTTTACAAGGTCAGCTGAAAGTTTTTTTTTTTTTTTTCTGTCAATAGAGGAATCACTGACGCGTGTTTTTAAACAGGCCCTACTTTGAATAGCTATGTAAAGCCTTTATACAATCCCGAATCAGAGTTTCTAAAGTCAATTGACATTGAAATGCCTGCCGCGCTTCAAAGCGAAATTGCTGGTTAGACAACCTTAATGAAAAGTAATAAACCCCCAGTTTCTGACTTCTTTATATTAGATACCACTTGTCGTTTGTTTACAGGCGTTTTGCCAGAGATCAATCGAGCTTGGATTACAATCGACAATCGTCTCTACATGTGGAACTATCATAATCCGTAAGACAGCGAAAACAAAAGAGAAGCAATGACTTATTTGTTTTTATTAGTACCGACATTTTCCAATACGATGACCAGGATCAAGTTATTCTTACACTCGGTTTGGTCAAGCCCAAGCCTGGTAATACCATTGTTTTGTAATTGTTGTTACTACTTTTTATTCATTCTTATCATATTTAGGCATCTTTGGAGATCATATCAACTATCTCTTGGTCATTCCAACAACAGTGCAAGTGATTATCCTTGCAGTGTCATGTCCACCCGCAAAAACCCTAGAAGAGAAAATAAACAGCAAACTGAATGTCTATGCAACCGATTTGACGATTCCTTCAGACGATTTCACCATAGAAAAGGTGGTGGGAACTGATTCAGGTCGAGTTTTCTTGATGTCAGCAACGGATATGCACGAACTTCATTATCAAGTAAATGTCGCTTAACAAAAGGAAAGAGCGAGAATCTTATATTTGTTAATTAGGCACCAACCAGTCGTCTGTTTGGCTCAAATTCATCCATGCGATTATTGACGGGAAATGGGCTTTCGAAATTCCTTCCTACTGTTTTTACGAGAAAGAATGAACAAGGTAAAATAACCAAGATTGGACATTGGGATTGGCATACTTACTTGATTGAAATAGCTGTATTAAAGTCGGCAGTTGTTGATAACGAGAGAAAGACGCTATATTTGCTGAGTGCCGATTCTTCAATTGAGGTGGTTTATCTTGGAAGCGACAACAATGCATGCTATCAATCCATATTCAAATATACCAAAGTGATCCAGGATGCAAGTCAAATGTGTCGTCTCCAAACAACAGTAACCGACACCTCGGACTTTATCATACAATCACTTCACATCATCTCGCAAGTCGAGTCCAAAAAAGTACATCTGATGGCAGTCACTGCGGGCGGGTATCGATTGTATTTTACCCATCATCGAGATGGCTTCCGTTCATTCAGATTCTCACCTGTTGACGAAAAACCCAATACACTTGAATTAGGTCACATCAGAATTCCACCTAAAAACGAGCCTGCGATCGGTCAAATGAAGGCACAGTATAAGCTTTCATATCATTATGGTGGCATCACAATGCTATGCACGGCAAAGACAGAGATGGTCGACCAGGTTGTCATGACAACCGTCACATCTCCAAAGGGCACAAATACACAACCAACTATAAATGGCATCCCTTCCAACCCATTGAACAGTTTGGTGGTAAGTTTGTTGTGAACGAATCGAGTAAGAAGCTGATGTAATGGGTATATAGAGTAGTGTTCCTAGACCCCAGTTGGTTGAGGTGGACACGATTGTAGAATTAGACAAACGAATTCTGGTGATAGAAGAGGCTGATAAGCAATCGGCCGGATCCCAAAAGATGAATGAATTGGCCGAGCAACGTAGCTCGCCTCAGCGAGAGTTTATCATGCTGACAATGAAGGGGTTGACAGTTTACAGTAAACAGAGACCGGTTGATATATTGTATTACGTGCTTGAAAATTCGCACGGCTATTTGGAAACAAAGAAAAAGGAGTTTAAAGAGTTTATTGATCGATTCGGAAACGCTGAATCATGCGCCATGTGTTTATCCATTGTTGATGCAATTAGTAGTTTGGCTAATATTAGCGATAGAGAAAAAGGTAAAAAAAAAGGGGGGTTTATTCTATAGAAATATGCATTTAACTCTTTGTTTAGAGGTCCTCTCTTCTGCGACTAAATTATTTTTCGAATATGGCGGACGTCCTGCTTTGGATCAGCCCAGCCAACCACCAGGTAACCATTTGGGCCGTGTTATTCTAGACAGCAATATTAAATATAGTGGAGCACACGATGGACTTGTGCTTCACTTTTCGCGTATTGTCACACCTATTTGGAGACTAAAGTTTTTTGCTGAATGGTAAGCTAACAGCTATACACAATTATAATTGATCAACAACAATGAGAGAGAGAGAAAGATGATACTCATTCTGTTATGTTTAGTAATAAGGAAAAGGCTACTGGTGAAGATCGTACTGCATTAGGAAGAAAACTGTCTAAAATTGAAAACAACCTGTGGAATTTACGTCGCTTCATGGAGCAGTAAGTTCAAGATGGAATGTATATATTGGATATGTGCTCATGTTTTATTGCTTAGAAATATGGATTTCCGTAATTCGCCCAACCTCACGGATCCACGTTACCTTCCTGAAGATGGTAGTGCACTTCAATTACAATTGGTAGGTAGTTTATAGAGGAATTTGTTCTTTATATTTATATCCTTGTTTGTTGTGTGTAATAGCGTGAGCACAGAGCCCTCCGCGGTATTTTCGAGTTACTTGTACGGTGCATCCAAGTGATCCAATTCATGCACATGTTTTTAGAGGGCGATTTCCTTATCATTATGAATTTGTAAGTTGATTTTTATAGTATAGAAAACAAGAACTCTACTGATACAAGCTTTTTTAAAAAAGTGTTGAAGAAAAGGCCAAACCTGGGATTTTAGACTTGGATATGAATAAGATGTTGATTTCACCCGAAGTTAAACACTTGATACAAGAGCTAACCATTGCTGCGATCTACAAGTGTGAAATCACGCCAACAAATGTCAAGTACGATACAATCACTTATACTCTGGAAGCAAAATGTGGCTCTTTCTTTGGACCAAAGGAAATTAACTTTTATAAAGTATGAATACTCTACAAAATAGTTAGGCTAGAGATACTCACATCTAATTTTTTTTTAGGGAATCGAATGTCTAAAATACACAAAAATACTTGAAAACGAACAAGACAAAAACACCTTCTTTGCCGAATCATTAAAACATTTCAAGTTCACAGCAGATGAAATCAGCGAAGAAAAGCTGGCGATTATTTGTTCAATATACAGAGCAAACAACTTCCACGTGGGTGTCGTTGAATTGGCGCTGGAACGTGCAAACAAACAGGATCCAGAGAAAGGAGGTGTTGCCTATTTCGAAGCCAACAAGGCCGGAGATCCGGGCAAGCTGCAATTTTTCGAGTTACGAGTACGCTCCTATCAGCACGTTTTTGACGCATTGTTGGAGGCAAAAAGCAAGAAACAAAACCCATCATTGGCAAAGCACGCATTTGCTGCCGCATTTGCAAGCAACGATGAGCTCTTCCATTATCAACTGTACAATTGGATGCTGAGCAAGGGCATGATGAAGGATTTACTATCAGCGAACACAGTTTACTTGATACCGTATTTCGAAAAACATGTGGCAGAGCAAGAGGCGCTGGAGTTTCTATGGCAGTACAGTCGACTCAAACGTCAATTTTTTAAGGCATCACAATATCTCTACAAACTTGCATCCTTTAAAGCCTCTATCCCCATGGAGTCACGAATAGAATGGCTTGCTTGCGCCAAAGTCAATTGTCGCTGCCACGATAATAGAACTGAACAAGTAACAGAAACGGGACCTTTCCATGAAGAACTATCTACTGCTTTGACAGCTGCAACACTTCAACAAAAGATCCAAAACATATTAAAGTCTGAAAACACCATAGAAAGCAATGCTGAGGCAGCGGGACTTGATATGTGCTTATTAACGCAATCTCAGTTAAGACAGAAATATCCTCAGTTTGCTGATAATCTCTAAAATAGTGCATGAAAATAAAATAAAATATAGTAAAATAACGAATATCATGGTCATTTCCATAATGTGTAGATATCAAGTTGCATGTTTTACATGAGTAACTTTTAAGAGCATGAGCATATTGTATAAAATTGGCTCAATAATGCCATCGAATTTAAATGTTGAAGTTTTGTGCATTCTTGATATTCTTTTACCTACTCTTAAGTCTTGATTGCCTCCCCCCTTTTATTAAATACAAATTAAAAATAAAAATAAAAAACGTCAAATGGTAACGTGCTCTTTGTTACCAAGACATGTTTTAAATATCAGAGGTCTGAGCCCTTATTTGTATATATCCTTTATTAGCAAACCTCACTTATGCAGGTTATCACTTGAATTACCAGGGTGAAACAGAAGCTTCAAAATAGTATTCGAGCTTATTTAGCATTGGCCGTTTTTTGAAAACCTTGTTTCTCTCTGTTTTTGTTAAAACTAACTCCTTTTATTTATATAGATAAATTTGATTTCTAAATAAGAGTTGTATTAAACTTTTTTTTTATAGCATGACTTAAAAGGAGTGGTGACTTAAGAGAGGGAGATAAAGATGACATGAATTGGTAAAACGAGAAGCATGTTAAGATATGGACATATCTTAAATACACAAAACATCAACTTAATAAAAAATAAAGATAATTCCCACTAGCATGCAAATCATGCCGGATGATATGCATACACATTTATGCTTGTTCAAGTTCCGGGAAAGTCAAAAAAGAAAAAGATTTATTGCACAATAATAACATCCTATTATAACTCCATAATGTCGCTTGTTTTGCCTGTGATTTCTAAAAGAACCTTCTCGAGTGCATTGGAGCTATAACGAGGTTCCTCTGATTTACAGTCAGGTTCAGCCTTAATACACTTGATACCTAGTGACTCAATAGCTCTAACATCGACATTGATTTCTAAAATAGTAACGTTAGTAGGATGAATGAGAAGACTTGACGTGCGTCAAAAGAAAGCCATTATAAATGTTTTTACTTACGTGAATTGGATAGGTAGACCAGATGAGTAATATATGTCGAAGGGGGCTGGTTAGGTACAAGCTCAGGAGGAAAGGGCGTCGAGGAGCCGCTGATTCTACCGGTAGGCGGCGTGTTGTACCCTTCCTGAAGTGCGCTTATGGATGGCGATAAAGTTTTGAGTCTCTCTATACCGGGAGGAGGCCATTTTCGGAACCCATGATCAACAGGTCTTGCATACAGGTCCTGTGTAGAGGTATTGGAGCTTATTGAGTGGTTGTCGTCATCATTGAATTGGTCATAGAAGGTACGGCGAGCGTCAATTAACTGACTTTCGTTCAATGCATTGGTGATTGTACCAATGAAATCAAGTGCGGTGTATCCTTCTGTTTCACGATCTGCAGTGCCATTGAGCACAAGTACCTTTGTCTTTAGCGAGCGGGACTGTGCAATGGCGTGACCGACTTTACGCAAAATCAAACAGGGCAGAATAGAGGTGTAAAGTGAGCCAATAGAATAAACGAGATGTGTGCGTGTGGTCAAGTGATCAAGAATCTTTGGGTTTGGTAATGGATATATTTCTTGACCGTATTCATTCATGTAATAGATGCGTCTAATGGGTGCCGATAGTGTGTCCTCTGTTGCTTTGCTGAATATTAAATTTCCATTGACTTCCTCTTCGTTGCCAAGTAACGGTGAATTGGGTAACGCAAGTTTGGAGAATGCATCGATTGGGTTAACAAATTTGGAATGGGGGGTCTTTTGGCCCGGATGACTGATTTCGCACTGACCACGCAATGTCTGCCCATCCTCCAACAGTGCGGCAATGGCGGCCGTGTGATTTGTGTTGATGACTGGCAAGACATAGGTGGGCTCACGTATCGCAGTGATGGAAGAAAATAAAAAGATGGCAGCCTCAAGCGACCCAAAAAAGAGACGGGCGCCTGTCAAGAAGAAGTTACCAATCGATCCATTGCGGAAATTGAAATGTTTGTGTGCTCGCTTTAGTATTTCAAAGTTAAAATTAACAAGAAAACCTCGAATTGTCTCCTTTTTTTCGATGGAAATGTCCTCCCATAACCTGGTTTTATTTTAGAAATGATTACTAACTAACTATACAATTTAATGAGCCTACCTGTGTCTCCCTTCCACTATCTGTGCCCATTCATATCGAATGTAGTTTTCATCGCCTTCTCCTGGTAAACGATAACTTAATAGCTCTTTGATTGCTACACGCTCTTCAGAGTCATGTCCATCCAAGTTGATAAGACGTGTTAGGCGAGAACGAAGATCACCAATGCTGGGTCCACCAAGTACTCTTAAAAGCTCACTCTATAAATTCACTTTAGCTCCCTTTTTTTCTCGCTTTTACCGGGTTTTTCTTTATTGCACTTACTGTGGAACCACCATTATCAGATACACCCAAGACATAACAGACACTTGGTGTGATGGACTGAAATGATTTGACTATGAAATGGTAATGTCTAGTTTTATGCTCATGGCTTCCTTTTTTAAGCAATGCTATTGTAATTACCAATAAAGTTACAAGCAGAACCACCTGAAAACACAATAAAAGAAGGGTTTCCAGACATTTACGATTATAATTAAATCTAAATAAAGATTGTGAGGGGGAAAGGATGATAGGAGAAAGAAAGAAGAAAGAAAACGTCCTTTTTATTTTGTTTTTTTTTAACATCGTTTTCCAAACCGTTGTCGTGACTATGCAACACATTTTTTAACTCAGTTTTGCATGGCAATACCGTTGTTTTTTTCTTAATTTATCTAGCAAAAAGTCGTAAAAAGGAAAAGAGCCAAAATCTGAGATCACAAAAAGACAAACTGTATCATTTTGGCACGAGCAAACTAATGTAATTTAATATAAAAAAGTTATTAAATCAAGAAGCTTTGTTAAAGCCAACATACTTGTCTCACTCAAGCAGATCCAAGTGGTCCAATAATATCGAGGAGAGTTTCGATCCCATACTTTCAACTTTCCCCCTTTTTTTTATTTGTTTGTGTGTATTTATATTGGATAAATGTATTTGTTTTATTACTTTCTGTTGCTATTTTTAGCTTATTTATTGTTATTTACACTCCAGAAATACCATTTGTAGATAGTCACTATAAAAGAGAGAGCCATCTCTTGTCGGCGTGAATCGGATGACAAAGAAAAGTCTATGGAATATAATACAATTTGTAGGATTATCTAATACAACTTATAGTTCATTATTATAAATGCATTGTTATTGTATTTATTCAAACGTAGATTTATTTCAAGGACAAAGAACTCCATCGCCACGACATAAACGCCGATACTATTAGAAAAAAAAATTACAGGTTCATGAATTATAAGGCTTACCGTTAATTTGAGGGTTATAATTGACTCAATAATTATTATTAAATACATATCTTTACCCGATTTAATATAATATATGGAACCTGTCAAGTTTTTACCAATGAGATAACTTTTCTATTCATCAGTAGTGTTCATTTACTCTACACAGAATATCATTCTACCTAAACATAGGTCCGGGTTATCATTAACTTGTTTTATTATTATCATAACTACATGCGACTTCTTATCCTTTAGAATTAACCAAAAGTAATGGTAATGTATAATCTGACACATTTCAAAGAAACAGAAAAATGAGACAAACAAAAAGAAAAAACTTGGGATTACCCGGTTTAAAGAAGATTGGATCATATTATAAATCTTCTAAAAATAGAAATTAAAATCTGGAAAAACAAAAGGCGTAGACACAAGTGCGTATTATTATTATTTATATTATATATTGCCAGCCTTGATATTAAAATATTTATATATGTATATTATAGTAATAATATATATATATACATAGTAGGGAGATAAAGAAAGAGCACTGCATTTTACAATCAGAGATGTGTTATGATGTGAGGAAAAAGAAAGCAACATGATAATATCTTCATTTTAGAAGCACTAGAAGCTCAAGATGTTAATGACCATAATGATGTCAGGAACAATCATTTCTTTATTTCATAATCAAAAGATAGCAAGGTTCATGACTGAAATAGATTTTTACAAGTACAAAAATAAATGATTTGTTTGTTTGGAAGCGCCCTGTGGAATCGGATTTTGTGGCCCTAACACAAGCGCTTTTTTTTAAATTATCATACGCCCTTTTTTCTTTTCCTTGTTTGTTTTTAGTGCTCTATTTTCATTTCTTTTATTATTCTTGTTCATTCTTGGCTAAAAATAACAAAAGAACAGCCTAATTGATACCAAGAGGCGGTGCCAAGGCATGTATTATTAAATCACACGCTAAGCATTCAAATGTAAACAAAGGGAAAAAGATGGCAATGGTTTTTTTAATGATTGGTGTTTGAAGGAAGGAATAACATGCGACAAAGAAATAATTGGTAGACTGAACATTATGCAAGGTATTATTAATAATAAAAAAGAGAGAGAGAGAGAGAGAGAAAAAAGAAAAACGTGATGTTCACCACTTACGGCTTTGTTCAAAAGTGCACAAAAACTGGTTCGAGTAATACAGTGCTTTAATAATAATCAGTGTGACAACCTCGTAATAAGCTATTTTTCTAATGATATAAATATTGCCCTTTTTTTTTACTCTTTTTCCTTTTTTTTTTATTCTTCACTGTACAATACTTTCATCCACTTATTCTTTTTTTTTTTCATTCCACCATTTTACATACCACCATTTTCATTACAAATATACCATCAAGGCTGCAAATCCGATGACCAACGCTTTTTCTGTGTTGTCACTAAAGCGGAATCGCTCGACCAGTACTTGTAAAACATCCAATACTGCAGAACCCGTCAGCAAACTATCTCGATTAAAATCAGGGTTCTCTATCTTTTCAAAATTCACCAACACAACCCAGCCTCATCAGCATAACACAAAGAAAAATGAAAACAAACACAATTCTTTTTTTATAGATTTTTTTAACCAATATTTTCGCACGATCGATGGCACTGTACATAATAATTCCCGTCTTCGTCGTAAGAATACCTATGAGAGCGATAAAAATTACGAATACAATCACTATAGACAAGAAGCTCGAAAAAAGAAACTGGCGCTTAATGCCGAACGTAATGTATACACTGTACCAACACCAAAGAAATTAAAAAGCATTTTAATCAAGCATGGTCACTCACGGTCAGCATTGGCAACAATTACAGATACCCTTCTCGTTTCTGAAACATCGATACCAATTCGATATTCAAATGCCAACAACAATAGTGCCACATTGACAACAAATTCAGAGGATCTTACCGCAAAGGAATTTGCTGATATTGCCGGTATCCGCATCCTACCCGAAGAAGAGCAGCCACCGGAGGATGCCATGTCGTCTCGAGCTAGTTTATTTGCTCCTGATGATCACCATCTCACGATTGTAAGCCATGTTTCTCATCGTGAAGTCCAACCTAAAATCTGGGACAATGATTTCTGGCAAAACCCCGAGGAGGATGGCATGTCAATCAGCCGAAATAATAGCACGCGCCGTGAACCGGTTCTAGAATCACGTTCGGTTGAGCCGCCTATATTGCATGAACTGCGTAGAATGGGTACCTGTGGCAGTGATAAATCAGGTGTAATTAAGAAGGGCCGTTTTGAGATTCACCTGGAAAGCGGCAAACAACCCTGATACACCCCATTTCATGTTTTCCGGTAAAAAAAGGCGTGGGCTTTCTTGAAAGACAAATCAAAAACTAGACCATCAAACTAATGGAACCCCCCTCTCTCATTTCATTATAATGCTTATCAACAATAGAGATCAAATAATTGTTTATAATGATATCAGATGATATAGTATTTTACTATTGTCAATTTTATTTATTCTTTTTTTTTTTTACCCCTTTTCTCATGTACTCTCTATTTTTTTTTTCATTTCTTCCCTTGTTTCATAATAAATGATTTATTTTCTGTTCTTGTTGTCTTCAAAAGCTTGAAATAAAAGGAGAAAAATATATTCAGGAGTTCTACTTTCTTACATGCTTTTTTGTGTCCAAAAAAAAACTCCTACTAAATAGAAATTTACCCCCCTTGTTGTAATATAACCTATTTGTATTATGAAAGTGCCATCTCCTGCAAACTCCTATAAACTTTATATTACTTGCAATACGCTCTTTTTTTTGATTTATTTACTGTTCTTTCATCAATTCATTCCTTTTCTCATCTACACACACATTCGTTTAATAATAATAAAAAAAGTAAATAGTCTTTCCCTTCAATAATGAGAGATGAATACTATGAAAGTGATAATAGAAGCAGTATGGATAGTGATGAAAGCATTGCATCCTCATCCTATCCGTCCTCATTAGAACTACCCGCTTTACGTATGGAGGAGTCAGCTGTAGACATGGTCATGGTACCACACATTGACCCGATAAACCCATTTGCCTTCACAGCTGATCAGTTGGTACAAGTAGTGGATCAGAAACATCTCAAATTCCTGGAAAAGATGGGCGGCATCGAAGGCGTCGCCAAAGGTCTACATTCTAATATCAAAAGAGGAATCAGCTGGAGCGAAAGCAATCTACCTTATATTCGTATGTATCACTTGGAAAATCAAGATGCTAAAGAGGAGGAGAATGCCTTTGAGAGTCAATTGGTCTATCCTTTGGAGGATGATGAGACTTTTGTACAAAGACGATCTGTATTTGGTACCAATGTATTGCCTACCATTGAAGAAGCAAGTTTACTACAATTAATGTTGGCTTCTTTCAAAGATAAAACACTAGTATGTTGTTGTTGTTGTTGTTGTTGTTGTTTTTTTGTGAATCAATTACGAAATGCTAATCCATTCTATTATAGATTTTATTGACAGTATCGGCGGCTGTCTCCCTCTCAGTAGGCATATATGAAGACATGACAACCATAGAATATGATGCATCAGGACATCAAATCCCGGGAGTGAAATGGGTTGAGGGGGTTGCCATCATAGTAGCTGTCGCATTAGTGGTTGTTGTTGGTAGTGTGAATGACTTTCAAAAGGAGAAGCAATTTAGGAGCCTAAATGCGAAAAAGGAAGATCGTCGAGTGAATGTAAGAAGGCAGATCAGATATAATTAAAAAACAATTAACAAATTTTTATAAATAGGCAATTCGTGCAGGTCAACAGGTTGTTATTTCTATTTATGATATTCAAGTAGGAGATGTGCTAAGACTTGAGCCTGGAGATATCGTTGCAGCCGACGGTATATTTATTGAGGGACACAACCTTAAATGTGATGAGTCTGCAGCTACAGGAGAATCAAATGCAGTACGTAAATTATCCTGGCAAGAGTGCCGAAACAGATACCCTGGTGATGATGATGATAATGATGATGATGAAACGTTTTCAAGATCGTCAACCGAGAGTGTAAGATCAGATGAGAGCATGACATCCAATGTACGACCGGTCGATCCGTTCCTGGTTTCAGGCTCAAAAGTGCTAGAAGGTTTTTGTACATATATAGTCACTGCGGTTGGCCCAAACTCATTTCATGGAAGAACTCTAATGGCACTAAGAACAAAGGATGAAAATACCCCTTTACAGGATAAATTGGATGTGTTGGCAAGTAGCATCGCCAAATTTGGTGTATCCGCTGCCGCTTTTTTGTTCGCAATGCTTCTGATCAGATGTATTATAGGCTATGCAACGGGATATCTTTCTACTGTGCCATCAGATATTGTTGCTCACTTTATGACCATTTTGATAACTACAGTCACTGTCATTGTTGTTGCAGTACCCGAGGGCCTGCCCCTTGCTGTCACTTTAGGTAAAATTTATATTTTAATTATTCATTTGTGGATTTAGTAAAAACCTAATAATTTCCTTTTATATAAATGTTTTTTCTTACGTTAGCCTTGGCATATGCTACTCAACGTATGTTGAAAGATAATAACCTTGTTCGTATCCTGGCTGCTTGCGAAACAATGGGTAATGCTACCACCATTTGCTCCGATAAAACCGGCACATTGACACAAAACAAAATGTCTGTTGTGGCTGGTACGTTTGGCTCCTCGTTTCGTTTCCTCAAAGATCCGCCTGCATCTAGAACAGATCTTGTAGAGATATCACATATACGTTACAAGGTACCGACACCCGTGAAGAACTTTCTTAACCAAGCCATGGCCGTTAACTCGACAGCTTTCCGAAATACCACTTTAGAGGGTGACACATCCTTGGTTGGTAATCGTACCGAAACCGCAATGCTGAATTTTTCAAAGGAGCACATGGACTCTGAACCATTCGAGTTGCTACGAACACATTGGGAGGTGGAGCATGTTTTCCCTTTTAGCTCTTCCAGAAAGGCAATGGCTACAGTGATCCGTGTACCTGTCAAGGATGGTGAAAAGGAAAAAATTGTATATCGCCTCCATATCAAAGGTGCATCTGAATTGTTACTTAAAAGCTGTGGCAGTATTCTCTCAATGCATGATCCGTTATATGAGAAGCTGGATGAGTTTGATCAATCCAATGACTATACCATAGCAGCACGCCTTATGACAGATGGAAACAAACAGCGTATGTCAAAAGTGATTCAAAGTTATGCTACCCGTTGTTTGAGAACACTGGCCATTTGCTATCAGGACTTTGACAGCTGGCCAACTCAAAGACAATTGGATCAGGTACTAGAGGCTGGCGGTCTTACCCTTCTTGGTATTGTTGGTATTGAGGATCCACTACGTCCTGGTGTAAAGGAAGCAGTGACAGCATGTCAACGTGCAGGTGTCTGTGTTCGAATGGTAACTGGCGACAGTATGCTTACCGCAAAAAGTATTGCACGACAGTGTGGTATCTACGTCTTTGGTGGATTGGCAATGGATGGCCCTACATTTAGAAAGCTTTCTCAGGAAGAGCGTATTCGCATCCTGCCTCAACTCCGAGTGTTGGCAAGAACCAGCCCCGAGGATAAAAGAATGCTTGTTAATGATCTTCGCGAGACTGGAGAGATTGTTGCAGTTACAGGAGACGGCACAAACGATGGTCCTGCTTTGAAAGCAGCAGATGTAGGCTTTTCCATGGGTATTGCAGGAACCGAAGTTGCCAAAGAAGCTTCTAGTATCATTTTAATGGATGACAACTTTTCGAGCATCGTAAGAGCCATCTCATGGGGTCGTTGTGTGAATGATTCCGTCAAAAAATTCCTACAGTTTCAATTGACAGTCAATATCACGGCTGTCATGCTTACCATTATGACGGCCATTGTCAGTGATCAACAGAAATCCATTTTAACTGCAGTGCAGCTTTTGTGGGTGAATTTAATTATGGATACCTTTGCTGCTCTCGCTCTGGCTACCGATCCACCTGCTCCTGATTTATTAAATCGTCTTCCTGAGCCAAGAACCGCCCCTTTGATTGATATTTGCATGTGGAAAATGATTATTGGTCAATCTGTCTATCAGATTATTTTGATTCTCATCTTTTTATACACGGATGCTCTTGGTCTTTTTGGAGACCCTGCTACTCTACAGACTGTTGTTTTTAACATCTTTGTCTTTTGCCAGATATTCAATGAGGTCAAGTATGTATCATTGTCTTTTTTTTTCATTTTTTAAATCCAACATTTAATTTATCTTGTTATCTTTATTTATAGTTGCAGAAGAATAGATAATAACTTGAATGTATTCCGTGGCATCAAGAAAAACAACTTTTTTATTATGATTTTCCTTATTTGCATTTGTGGTCAGATCATTATAGTAGAGCATGGAGGAGCGGCATTCCAAACGGTTCCATTGAGCCAACATCATTGGGTTCTAAGTATTGCTCTTGGTTTATTGTCCATCCCAATTGGAGTCATTGTCCGTTTGATACCTGATGAAACCTTTACAATGTCAAAGCGCACTATCGGTCTCTCTACAGTCGAGCCAAGTAAAGTATGCCAGGATGATGACGCCAGGCTTGCGTGGAACACATCCACTCTGTTAGATACCAATGCAGTGAAGACCAAGTTTTGCAATAATGAAAATGAAATCAAGGAGGAGATATGCTGGTCAAGAATTGTATAAAAGAAAGAAAAAGAGCTTAATTGATTATTTGTGGCTCCTGATTCGCGCAGTTTTTTCTTTTTCTTTTTTAATCAAAATAAAATACTTGTATATTCTACGTTTCTTTTTCTCTTTATTCCGATAAAAACAAAAAAGTTATTAATGGCTAGCAGACTAACAGATCTTGTCCCTCGTCCCAACACGCCTGCCAAAGTAGGCAAACCTGTTCGAGTGAGAGCTAATTTTTTCCAAGTCAACCGCCTTCCACAGGGCAACATTTTCCACTACGATGTGCAGATAAGCCCTGATGCAAAGAAAGGCCTTATCCAGAAAATATGGAGATACTTTGAGCAGACTATGGCCCCAACCGCCTTTGGTGGAATCAAGGTCATCTTTGACGGTCGCCAGAATGCATTCTCTCCAAAGAAGCTCCCTCTTAACGACGTCTTTCAAACCTTTGACGTAACTATTTTGATTGTTGTCAATATTATTGTTCTTGATAAGTTAATTGTTTAGTTTCTTTGTATAAAAAGGTCACTTTGCCAAGCGATGGAAAGAACAAAGAAACCTTCAAGATTCGCATCAAAGAGGCTGCAGAAATCAACATGGAGGAGCTACATCGTTTCTTGAAAGGTGAAACGAAGTGCACGACCAACTGCCTAACAGGTTTGTAATAAAAGTAAACCAACAAGTGATAAACAACATTACTTACGTGCTGTTGTCAACTAGCTATCATGGTTTTGGATGTATTGATCCGCTATGTGCCTTCCATGACTCACACTACCATTGGAAGATCCATGTATATTTCTAACGATAAGCGTGCCTTGCCTAATGGCTTGGAGGTCTGGCAAGGATACTACCAATCAGCTCGTCCCACTCATGGTAACTGATAAATTAACAATCATCAACTTGTATTTCGCCATACTTATTTGATTGCATAGGCAAAATGATGATCAACATTGATGTTGCTGCTACTGCTTTCTATGAGTCTGGTCCTCTCCCTGAAATCGTGGCAAAGATATTGAATCGCCGCTCCGTTGATGAGTTACGCCGCGGCATTCCTCCTCGTGATATCAACAAGCTCGAACGCGTTCTCAAGAAGGTCAGGCTCTACTCTACTCATCGCGGTGAAAAAAAGTATAAGCATACTCTCCAAAAGTTCACTGCTGAAAGTGCCGAGAATACCTTCTTCACTACTGAGGATGGCGGAAAGATCTCTGTGGCAAAGTACTTTGTGCAAAAGTACAACAAGCGCCTCAACTATCCTTTCCTCCCTTGTGTTGCTGTAAAGGAGACCGTGCTCTTGCCCATGGAAGTGCTGGAGATCATTCCTGGTCAACGCTTCAACCACAAGCTCAATGAAAAGCAGACTGCTGACATGATCAAGTTCACCTGCACAAAGCCCTTCCAGCGTGCCAATAAGATCAAGCAAGGCTTGCCTCTCTTGGAGTACGGAAACGAGTACATGAAGGAATTCGATATGCAGGTCAGCAATGAAATGTCCATGATCAATGCTCGCGTTCTCCCTCTTCCAAAGATCTCCTATAATCCTTCCTCTCAAGAAGCCCTTGTTACTCCCAATGGCGGCACCTGGTCTCTTCGTGGTAAGAAGCTCTTGAAGGGTGCCACTCTTTCCTCTTGGAGTGTTGTCAACTTTGCCGGTAACGTCCCCAAGCCTGCTCTCGACCGCTTCTTCCGTGAAATTGTCTCTGGCTTCATTGATAAGGGCATGAATGTCAATAACCGTACTCCAATCATGATCAATGCAGACCCTCAAGGAAACATTGAGATGGTCTTGAAGGATGCTGGCCAAAGAGCCTTCAAGGCTACCAAGCTTGCCCCGCAATTGATCTTTTGTATTGTCAACAATGTCAACACTGCCCTTTATCCTGAAATCAAGCGTATCTCTGACACTGTTATTGGTGTCCCCACACAGTGCTTGCAATCAAAGCATATTGCTGATGCCAATAAGCAGTACTGCGCCAATGTTTCTCTCAAGGTCAATGTCAAATTGGGTGGTACAAACACTTGCTTGCCCTCCAACCAGATTCCCTTCATCGCCCAGAAGCCCACCATCATCTTTGGTGCTGATGTCACTCACCCTGCTCCTGGCGACTTTAACCGTCCTTCCATTGCTGCTCTTACTGCCTCCATGGACGCCCAGGCCTGCCGATACGCTAGCTCAATCAGAGTCCAGGCTAACCGTACTGAAGTTATTGCTGACCTTGCCAATATGGTCAAGGAGATGCTCAAGTCCTTCTACCAGGCCTGTGGTCAAAAGCCTGCACGCATGATTTTTTATCGTGATGGTGTGTCAGAGGGCCAATTTAAACAGGTCATGGATGAAGAGGTAAAGGCCATCAAGGCGGCTTGTAGTTCATTGGAGAAGGGATACGACCCCCACCTCACCTTTGTTGTTGTTCAAAAGCGCCACCATGCCCGTTTCTTCCCAGTTGATGCAAATGATGCTGATAAGACCGGCAACTGCAAGCCTGGAACTGTCGTTGATAGTGACATTTGTCACCCTACTGAATTCGACTTCTATCTCTTGTCCCATCCTGGCTTGCAGGGCACTTGCCGCCCCACTCACTATCATGTTCTCCATGATGAGAACAGCTTCAGCGCTGATTCTCTCCAGGAGTTGACCTACCGTCTCTGCTACACTTACGCAAGATGCACTCGTGCGGTATCCATTGTTCCCGCTGTATACTATGCTGATATCATTGCTGCTCGTGCCCGTTACCATCGTCGTGGTGAGAACTGGAGTGATGGTGCTAGTACTACTACTGAGTTCAGTGATGCTGATAGCATGATGGCCAGTTACGCTCCTGTCCGTCCCACTCTTCAAAAGGTTATGTACTTCATGTAGCCTCTCTCTCTCTCTCTCTCTCTCTCTCTCTCTCTCT
>VCJI01002288.1:60425-73117 GCA_024139395.1 Backusella morwellensis
AGTATTTTGTATATTGCTGGTTACCTACGATGAAATATATAAGTATATATAACGTTTTCTATTAAGGAAAAAAGTCGAATAAGGTTATCAAATACTCTACTGCTGAGCAAAAAAGAAAAAGAAAATGGCCATTTCAAGTAAAAAAGAAGAACACATTGTTCTACATCGAGAGTACTTTCCTATTCCAGACGGACCGTTTGTTATAGATTATTTCTAAATTTATCATACAAATGAAATTACTTTACTTGATTAAAAACTAATATTGTAATTGAGAAAATGAGCTTATCGAGGAATTATGTTTTTTTCTTGTTGAAATTTGATACAACTTATATCTACACCTATTCAAAATAATGTAAAATGTCAAAGGGAAAAAAACAAACAATAAAAATTATGACAGGTTGCGAAAAAAAAAATTTTTTTTTGACATTTTAATTCAACTTTACAAGAACGTGGTGAAATGCAAATAATAGAAGTTACATACGTCGGTGTTTAACTTGAGAGAAAATATAGAGATGAGAAAAATAAAACTAAGCCTTTTAATGGATTAATGCATCTATACACAACGTTTGATGCCCATCTACAAATTGAGAGTCAATTGACATGTGTGACCTTTTGATATGTTTGTGCATGAAATATAAATCAGCATAATGTAAAAAAAAAATGTCTAAGCATCCGTGCCTTAGTATGCATAATTTTCTACTCACTAACGCCATTTGTCATTACTTGTGTGAAGAGCTTTATAATGTTGACGAAAAATTTAAAGTATGCAAACTAGATTTTTCAACATTGTTCTTAATTAAATAGAACGTTGCTTTTATTATTAATATTGTTATTATTATCCTATTGTAATTATGTTAAAGAAGAAATCACCAATGAGAAATGAATTGCAATGTTTAAATTCCAGACATAACGTGATCAACCATTTAGAGTGGGTATTTACTGAGAGAAGCCAACCCCACATTTTAGCTTCCCCAATTATGAACACGATGACTAAAAATAGTCATCTTTCAAAATAGCCTTGTCAAACAATTTCAATACTTTTTAAGGATATTGTATTTCCATGAAATGTTTTAGCATTACCGTCCATGCATTAGCGCAAAGTCAATTTTGATCTGGCTCTTTTTTTTTGTACACCCTTTTTAATTGAGAGATAAGCAAAAGCTACTAAATCATATACTTTAGTTACTTCATTTGAACTATCAGCATAAAAACATTGGAATAGTGTGCGGATTTTGAAGGTAAACTGGATGGTTTAGATGCTTCAAATTATACGTAATTGAAATCAGAAGTACCTTATTTGATTCGTTTACAAAATATACGAAAAGATCACAGACTTGACGAGATCACAAAGGAAGGGAGTACACATGAATTTAGATACGACATCAGCTCGATGCATAATGATATTGAAAAGAACGCGACCGTGTTTGAAAAGTTGTTGTTTTTATTGAACTTTAAATAGACAACAGATTACAATAACATGAAAAAAAGTGCTTGAAAACCTATTTTAAATAGCTGCATTACAATATTGGATAGGCTCCACAGTAATGAAATCCATTATGTTAATCTCTCTATTCATTGTCAGTAATATTATAACAAGTTCAGTAACTCTTGATATATCAGAAGAGCAAGGAGAGAGTGAAAAACTATATCAATGCTTTGCAACATATAAAACATTTTTTGGGAGCTCCATCGTATAAAGCGCACAAGAGATACCAGTAGCTCGGATATTTCTGCTTTGTTAACACTGGTTCTGTAGTCTAAAGCTATTTTTTGAAGTTTTGGTGTTCTGTCTTTCCAAAATACGTGCATTTCATCTGATTGTTTTGTAGTGCTCACTACCCTATGTAATTTGTTGTTTTTGTCTTGAATGGAATAGTTCAAGCTTAAGTAATATAGTAGAAAGATTGTTGGTATTATTAAAATGCTGATTTAACAATAAATTCACAACTTTGTAATGGGTTATGCTACTCATTTTGTATCCTTTAATAAGAAAGAAGTTTCAAAATTAATTACAGATCTGCACTGTTATTCTTTACCATACCTATGTTATAACGAAATATTATTTCGGCAAATGAGTGTCTATTATGATATATATAGCTACGATAAATGGCATCTACAGGTCTCATATAAGTAGATAAAAAAATCAATGTAATAAAGTGGCCCTTTCAAAATAGTGCCACAACAGCCATATATGGCTTGACGTCATTTTTCCTAAAAAAAGTACGAGTGTGGTCTGTGCATTTCCATTTATCCAACTTTATCCCTCTTTTTTCTTTTTACTGAATTGACAGCATTTTATGGCTCCTTCTAACAAAAGACAATCCAGTCCTGTCATGTCTTCACAAGAAAGCCCCAAACGCGCAAAAAGTGACTCGAAAACTGCTGCAGATCCCTCTGGCATTCCATCTGCTCATGAATCACTAGAACTCCCATTGCAAGTCATTGTGTCAAAAGATCATGTAGAGATCTTGGACTCTCTTCGAGTCCTCATCGGTGCTAACGACAACAATGCTGATTTCAAGTATCCCATCATGATAGGTTCTCGTGCCGCCGCATTCTGGATCCCTTCGTTTCGCGTCCCTGATGACTGGGATTTGGTCGCAACACCGCAGCAAGCATTTGATATGGTGAACGACATGTTATTACAAGGCCTACTCGATATATCACTCATTCGCCAGCCTTTGGATAAAAATGTGATCAGACGTAGACCAATGAAAACAGAGATTCAGGAAAAATTAAACTTACTTCCAGAGTATCTCTATAAAGTGCGTGGTGAGGTAAAAGGGGGATTGAAATTTGAGATTGAAATCACTCCAGTTGAGGAACAGCCCACCAGTGGCTCTTATGGTTCCGTGCTCAAAACTGCTTCAGCTGGACAGCTCTTGGAAATCTGTGGTGCAAATAATGGCAATGATGTCCCCTTTATGAAATTCCCTATTGGTTCTCACAAAGGTTGTCAGTGTATTGTTGCTTCTGTGGAGGTCCTTGAAGTTCTCAAATGCTCACATATCCACTGGCCTGCCTATTTCCCAAAAAACATTGCTGACATTCATTCCTTCCGTTTCATGTTGCCCCCATCCTCTTCCTCTCAAGTCAATATTGGTTTGTATGCTGACAAGAACAAGCCATTGACAACACCAGAGAGAACACTCCAACTTGAAGCATTCCTGTTGATTCGTACACTAGAGACTGAGGCCTTCCGCGGAACACCTGGCGCCCATATCAATCTTAATGTTTCAAACCAAGATTTTCTTGAGCGTGACGATGATCTCTTTATCACAAGACATATACCTCACGATGATGTTCATGCCCTGGTCAAATACGGTGATACTCCCATTTATGATCAATTGAAAACCGACAAGTCCAAAGCAATGGTCTCAAAGGAACTCTTTGAGAAGGCATCTTATGATCTCCAAATCAAGTGTGTAAAAGAAGAAGCAATGGTGATTGCCCTGGAAAGATTCCTTCTCCCTGGACTCTCGACCGACCCTTTGACTGCATACAGATTTGCACTTGTTCGCATCTGCACTACTCTTACCAAAGGCTGGTTTCGAGACTTTGCAATTGACAATTACCCACGATTGGCTACATGCGACAAGGACCTTTTACCAATTCGAGATAATATACTTCAAAAGCACCCATTACCACCACGAGTGCGACATGATCCAATGGAGCTCATTAAAAAAACAGTATCCAATCTTGATGATCTTGTCACCTTGCAAAAGCTTGTACCATTAACCAAGAAGAAGAGTCTAGCTAGGATTAAGCGAAAGGTAAAAGAACTTGAACGTGAGTTAGACGGGGAAAGCAGCGACGAAGACGATGACTATGAGAGCAGTGAAGTCAGTAGTGAAGAGGATAGCTATCATAGCCATAATGAATCAAGCTATAATGAAGAGTGTTGGACCATCCAGTCATGCAACTCTCAAAACGGTTCTCTCGTGGTTACTTTTATCAACGAATCATATTACAATTCTACCAATTGCATCCCAAGTAATCACTTTAATGCCACAATTTCAGTTCAGCCATTTAATGAAAATGCACAGCTCAGACGAAACGATTTACGACAATACCATTACTCCCGCTCGAATCACAGTTTGCATAGCTTCGATTCCTACTCATTCCATAAAATAGGTCTCTCTGCTACTTCTACTGGCTACAATGGTTCCTGGGGAGTTGAAGATATTTGGAGCAGATCAGAAACCACTTGTAATGAATTAACAGACGAAGTCGAATTACTTGATCTAGAAGGTTTAACCGAGGATTTACTGATGACATATATCATTGCTGTTATTCAGCCAAAGCTCGAAACGGACGGGGAAGTGCCTTTTATTAATGAGATCAACGAATGTAAGAGTAATGGTGAGATCCCCGTTAAACCTAAAAATCACTTGTGGCTTGATCTTTGGAGACTCTATGTATAAGAGGTGGCTAGGCTGTACTCCTTCTTTCATCCCTACTTAAAAAATATAGCATTATGGTCTTAAAAAAATGCATTTGGTGTATGCCAATAATAGCAATTATCTTTACATTACTTTTATCAAACAATCATTTTGTTTTTACATTATAATAATAAATACATATTGACCTTGAAGATTTTACAATTAAACAAGTTCGCACATAACCCTATTTGCTGTGCTTTGAAAACCAACCAATCATAATCTAATATATTTTTTAGCTCCTTTTCTTAAAATCATGCAGCAAGCAACCTTTTCTTTTAAGAGGTCAGTTTTAAAACACCTATTTGATCAAACAAAACGGTGTCTTGATCATTTATTAACACTACTTGTATTTTAGTATTTTGACAAATTACAAATATACTCTTTACTTATTTTACCACGCACAAAAGAAAAAAAGTTCCTGTGAACAAAAGAAGAAAATTCTACCAAAAAGGCTATATTGCTGACATATGTGAGAAACAAATTAATAATGATATATAACAGAATTTCACTACATAAACAAACACATCGTTCCTCTCTTTCTTTCTTTTATTTTTATTTTATTTATTTTCATTCAACCCTTATGACTTTTGATAACAACATTCCCACAAAATTTCCAAAACTCTCACCAAGAGGACCGTCTGGTGAGCTCTTGTTAGCCAGCGAACGTGCAAAGGCTTCATTTGATGTTGGACGACTTACACGATTCATGTACACTGATGAATGGCTCGAAAAGATGGAAAAAGTGTTGAAGGTCATGGAATCGGAACCAGCCTTTGATAAATCACGGCGCTATTTTATGGGTCGTGATGAGAAAATCAAGGTTGCACTTAAAAAAGACAAACGATTTTTAGAAATTGTCAAGTAAGTTGGTAGATACACAAAATGGAAGACTCTTTTTTTAAAACATGGTTTTTTATAAGGGAGCAGAATTGGGATGAAATGGAAATGAGAATTGCTGGATTTTTATATGACCAATCCACACCTGTAAAGTACTAAAAAAACAATAATGCGCACTTGATTCATTAAACACATTATAGTTTTCTCTTCATAGCGGCATGTTCATTCCCACCCTACTCAACCAAACCACCGAAGAGCAAAAAAAGTTATTTCTCTATCCTGCATTGAAACGTCAAATCATTGGATGCTATGCACAGACGGAACTCGGGCATGGATCGAATGTCCAGGGACTAGAAACAACCGCCACGTATATCCCTGAGACAAACGAATTCGAATTGCATTCACCTACACTTACCTCGTCCAAATGGTGGATCGGTGGCCTGGGTAAGGCTGCCAACCACGCCGTTGTCATGGCTCGTCTCATCACGGATGATAAGGATTATGGCCCACATCCATTCTGTGTGCAAATTCGCAGTCTAGAGAACCATGTTCCACTAGCCGGTATCACGGTGGGTGACATTGGACCCAAATTTGGGTTCAATAGTGTGGACAATGGGTTTATTCTATTTGATCATTACCGTGTGCCGCACATTTCCTTTTTGGCCAAATATTCTCAGGTACAACCAGGCACCGGTGTTTACAGCAAGCCTCCCAATGCAAAGCTCTCGTACGGAACCATGGTGTATGTCAGGGCCAATATTGTGATGGGCGTGCGTATGGCGCTGGCAAGGGCTGCCACCGTGGCCATCCGCTACTCGGCGGTCCGACAGCAGTTTGTGGACAAGGATCAACCTCGTAAATGGGATCACCAGATTATCGAGTCACCCGTGCTAGATTACACGATGCAGCAGTATCGCCTGCTTCCCATTGTGGCTGCTGCTTATGCGTGTTACTTTACCGGCTATGAAATGATGCGTCTTTACCAGCTCAACCAGGAGGCGGTGAAGGAAAACAACTTTTCATTGTTGGCAGATCTTCATGCGAGCTCGTCGGGGTTGAAAAGCTTGACCACCACGATGGCGGTGGAATCAATTGAAGAGTGTCGACGTGCCTGTGGCGGTCATGGATATAGTATGTTTTCTGGCTTGGGATCTTTCTATCAGGATTACCTTCCTAATGTTACCGTAAGTTTATTATTATGATGATATAAATATTTTTTTTTAACTCAATCTCTTTCCAAAAAAAAAAAGTGGGAAGGAGACAATTACATATTGTCCCAGCAAACCGCACGTTATTTGTTAAAAACATACCGTCAAGTCGTTGCAGGTAAAGCAGAAGCAGAACCATCCGAATACAACCTGACCATCTCGTACCTCACCCAATATCTAAGCAACCCTCAATTAAAATGCCCCGTTACCACCGCAACAGCATCCGACCTGACCAACAGTGAGGTGATTCTCTCCGCCTTCGGATTCCGTGCTGCATATCTTATATCCCAAGCTGCCAAAGAAATTGACATGAATGGACGTTCCTGGAACTCGATGCTTGTAGAAATCTACCGTATCTCCAAAGCGCATTGTCAATATGTTCTAGTGCGTAACTTTATTGTCGCACTGCAACAAGATGCTGGGGATCAAAAGTTAACCAAATCCGAACGAGCCGTGTTATCCAAGGTTGCATGCCTGTTTGCCCTTCACACGATGGAGAAGGAGCTTGGGGACTTTTTAACGTCTGGCTATCTCAACGCTGAACAGAGCTCCATCCTGAAGCAACAGGTGGTGTTGCTGCTGGAGCAGATTCGGCCCGAAGCAGTTGCGCTGGTTGATGCATTTGCGCTACCCGATTACTACCTCCATTCTGCCCTGGGAAGATATGATGGTCGGGTATACGAGACCATGACGGAGATGGCGGAAAATGAACCACTCAACCAAACATTGGTAGTGGACGGATACGAGGATTGTATTCGACCCTTTATCAAGGCTTCTGGTTCAAAATTGTAGAATCAACTTGTTGCATAATTTTTTTTTTGTTTTTATTTTGTTGGTGTGAGAGTGTCACATGCATGAAGGAAACTCTTCTTCACACACCCAAACATGCCTTTTTTTTTATCTAAATTTTAATATGTATATATATTACATTCTTTTTTATATTATTTTTTCACTCTCTTTTTTATTTATTTTATACTTTTTCTTTACTTCTTACAATAAACTTAAGTTATTATGTCTGGTCCACTCATTTCAGATTTGATGCTTCCTGAACTTGAGCGTCAATTATTAGAAGATCCTGAGCTTTGGCCTAATGTCAAAGGACTCTTCATCATTACAGTAGCCAAAAGAAGAAAGCCAGCAGCAGTTTGGTACCTCTTGCTACAAGGTAAAAATAAGCAGGGTCATATTGTTATACGCGCGTAATTGAACATACCGTGTGTATATAATGTAGGTACTGATATCCAACCTGTCATTACCTCTGATGAAAAAAAGGCCCGTGCTGCTGCCAAAGTCAAAGTAAAGGTTGTAAAGATCCAAATTGAAGATACCGATCTTCTCAATTTTATCACCGGAGGGTAAAAAACGTTTAGAACATAAGAAAAAGGGTTATTTTTAGATAATAACCATGCTTGTATAGATTGACTGGTGTGAAGGCTTATATGGCTGGTCGTATTAAAGTAAGAGGAGATCTTTTATTGGCACAGAAATTGGAAGAAGTGTTTGAAAAAGCAGGTGGAAGAGACGTAAGTTTATTGATGCTCCATTAAAAAGGATTCGCTTTTAACAACATTTTTTTATAAAAGCGTGCGCTTGAATTCATCAAAAAGAATGAAAAACTGTTGGTCAGTCAAAAATCCAGCAAGTTTTAAACCACCAAAAATGTGATGCTGTGTTTTAATAATAAAAATAAAAATATATGTCCTTGGTGATATTTTTCCATCTTCTTTTCTTCTTTTCTTTTCTTATTTTTTAATATTAAATATTATGGGTCTTAATATCAATTCCCCACTTCCTTCTAGTCTTGCTTGTAAGTTTTAAATATGCTATGTTCTTATTATTTACTTATATATGTTGTTGTTCAGCTGAGTGTCGAAAATCCGCCAAGATTTTAAATAGTTTTGTTGGTAACAAATACTGGCATAAAAGAAACACAAGGTTTTTGTATTCCTAAAGTGTTTTGGATAGATGCGGGTAGTGGTCTTGATGTCATTATTCCACCAAGCATCTTGGCAGACGCAAAGGGCTTGGCCATCTTTACCGTTTTAAAGGCTGGCTTTTTGTTTTCTGGTCGTGCAGGTTCTGGATTAGTGGTTGCTCGGTAAGTTTAAATGGAAGGGCCAAAAAAGATAAACTAAAATAATAGACCCTTTTCCCTTTTAGTTTACCCGATGGCAGTAAGTTTAGCAACAAAGTTTATTCTTGTGTGTCATAATACTAAATAAACAATAACAAAAAATAGCTTGGTCTGCACCTTCGGCCATTATGACAGGCGGTATGGGTTTTGGTGGTCAAGTTGGTAAAATAAAAAATACATGAATTCTCTTGTTGTCATCGGCATTTTAAAAATGGTTTGATATGATAGGTGCTGAGCTGACGGATTTCGTCATGGTACTCAACACTACAGCTGCTGTAAAAACATTCATGTCTCACGGCTCTATAACATTAGGTGGTAACATTTCAGGTAAATAATATATAGGTTGGATAGAGGGAATATAAGATTATATATATATATATATATATATATATATAGAGGCATATTGAAATGAAACGCTGCTCAATTCTATAGTGGCTGCTGGACCTGTTGGCAGAAATGCAGAAGCCTCGGGAACAGCTTCGATAAAGAACATTGCAGCCGTTTACTCATATAGTAAAACACGGGGGCTGTTTGCTGGCGTCTCTTTGGAGGGCTCCGTAATTGTAGAGAGATTTGATGCTAATGCAAAGATGTATGGTGGTAAGGTCAAGGCACGTGATCTTCTTAATGGCACCATCCCTCCACCACCCTCTGCAGATCCACTCTATCGAGCTCTCGAGATGCGCTTCCAGCAAAATCGCCCTGGAGGAATATTTGGTCACGGTGACCACTATACCTCTAGTGGAGATAGATTTGATCGCTTTGATAATTATGATAGAGGAGCATATAGCAGTGATTATCATTCTGGGGACTATCGTACTAGTAACAATGACAATCGTCGCCAGAGTGATTCTTTTAGCACCAATCAGCCCACTTCATTCAGCCGTGGCGCAGTTCATAGCATGGCCAAAACGGGCAGTGGAGGAGGAGCCGACTATTATGGAGGACGACCTCGAGAAAACAGCCTTGGTAATTGGAGAAACGACAGCTCATTAGATTATGAGCCACCTCGACAGATCACATCAGCAGCACCAAATACCAGATCCGAATCATCAAGAGCAGTTGTCGTATCAAGCAACAACAATACTAGTTTATCTCGTGACATGCAAAAGGCACGTGCACTCTTCAACTTTAAAGGCGAGCAGGATGGTGATTTACCTTTCACCAAAGGTGATGTGATTTGTATTGTTAAAAAAACAAACACGACAAATGATTGGTGGACAGGAGTATTGAATGGAAAGCAAGGCATTGTAAGTTATGCAGATTCTTTTTTCTTTTATGATGGACGTTTATGCTTACTTTTCTCTCAAGTTTCCTGCTAACTTTGTAGAATTAATTTAAAAACAAGCGTTTATTGTTATTTATTTTTTATTTTTTATTATTTTTCACACCTTACTTGTAAAACTGTACTTTTCTACTTCCGAGTCATGATCCTTTTTTTTTATAAAAAGAGAAAAAATAAACTTGTCTCCTTAAAATATATTTCTTTTTTTCTTTTTCTTTCTACTTTTCTTTATTCCTGTAAATAAAAAGATAAAAAATATATAAAAAAATATGAGCTCTGATAGCGAAGACTTTATGGTAAACCAAGCTTCTTTTACTCTTTTTGTCAAGTTCATCCTTCTTACATTGTCATTCATCATATTCTTTTAGTGCGATTCTGATCTTGCCAGTTCATTAAGTGGTTAGGTAAATTTTTCATTATTTTTTGACAATATTAATAAAAACCCAGAAATTGACACGAATTTATCTTTTAGTTATGGCTCCCTTATGTGATGATACCAAAATACTAACACACACTTTCATCCAGAAACTGATAGTATCGTATTCGATGATGAACAAGACTATGGAGACGTAGGCGGTGAGGATTATTCTGGAAGTGCAGACAAGAGGGCCTATGAAGTCGAATACAAAGTCTTGAGCAACAGTGAGCTCCAAGAAAAACAAAACTACGAAATCAATCAAGTATCTTCCATTTTAGGTAAACAAAACAACACAAGCATCATGAAAAAGTTAAATGACAACATTTTTTTCTTTTAGGTTTGGATGTATCCATTGTATCGAGTCTATTACGCTACTTTCGCTGGAACAAGGAAAAACTACTTGAAAGCTATATGGATGCACCCGAACGTGTCATGAAACAGACGGGTATTCCTATCGCCGCTGCGGCAGTCGATCCCACCCAGTTTATCAAGGCAAAGGACATTGCATACAACTTTATGTGTGATATCTGCTGCGACGACGACGCCGAGCTTGAAACGGTGGGTCTCTCGTTATGCGGTCATCGCTTCTGCCGAGACTGCTATACCTATTATGTGTCACAAAAGATTCAGGAGGAGGGCGAGAGTCGACGCATTCAATGTCCGCAACCCAACTGCGCCATTGTTGTCGATGAAAGAACCGTAAAAATGCTGGTCAATGAGGAGACCATGGTCAAGTACCTTGATTTGCTCAATCGTACCTTCGTCGATGATAATGACTTGCTAAAGTGGTGCCCTGCCCCCGATTGTGAGTATGCCGTCGAGTGCAATGTCCCGCAGTCTTCTTTGACTACTATCGTTCCTACCGTTGAGTGTGCGTGCTCCAGCCGCTTCTGTTTTGGATGTGGACTTTATGACCATCAGGTAAATAGAGGGACATGTATATATAAAGGAGAGCTGTTTAGTTAATGCGCGCATATATATAGCCTTGTGTTTGTGGATTGATCAAAAGGTGGTTACAAAAATGTAAAGACGATTCCGAAACCGCAAATTGGATTTCTGCTCACACAAAGGAGTGCCCAAAGTGCAAGTCTACCATCGAGAAAAATGGCGGTTGTAACCATATGACGTGTAGAAAGTGTAGACATGAATTCTGTTGGGTGTGCATGGGTAATTACAATGTACAAAAAGTGCAACGAGGGACTATATATTCTAAATATATATCTCAATAGGTCCTTGGTCTGAGCATGGAAGTGCATGGTATTCATGTAACAGATATAGCGAGACCCATGGTTGGGACAACACTGATCAAAGATCTCAATCAAGAGCCATGTTGGAAAGATATCTCCATGTAAGTTGTATGTTTCAATTCCATTACATTTGTATTTAAACCATATTATAATAGTACTATAACCGATTTGCCAATCATGAACAGTCTGCAAGGTTGGATCAAGAACTATACCAAAAGACCGAAAAGAAGATGGAAGACATGCAGCAAAACAGTGATCTATCCTGGATTGAAGTCCAATTCCTTAAAAAGGCAGTTGATGTAACCGTGCAATGCAGAACTACATTGAAATGGACCTATGCCTTTGCTTTTTATCTTGACAAGTCAAACCATACTGAGTTGTTTGAGGATAACCAACGTGACTTGGAAATGGCTACTGAGCAACTGTCAGAGCTATTGGAAAAGAGAATAGAACCCGAATCCATTGCAGAGCTAAGACAGGTAGTTTTAGATAAATCGGTTTACGTCAAGTCGAGAAGAGAAATCCTGTTGGAAGATACTGCAAAGGGACTTCAGGAGAACCGTTGGTCTTTCAAGGTTTAAAAAAGAGAATGTTCATGATGATGATTTTATATTTTGTATTTAAGCCTATATTCCCCCGTTTTATCCATTCACCACATTATCTTTCTCTCACTCTTGCTAAATACAACATTATCATTGTATATAATAGTTCCCGGCTTATTATTATGTTACCTGTTTATCAATTCACAAAAAAAAAAAAACAATAAAACAAGCATGATAATTTATCATAATAGTAGAACAATTCGAGTCATTTTATTTGCCTTTAATAATATTTCGTTTTATTCATGGTCGTCGTCATCGTCCATTGGTGAGGAAGTCCATAATTTCTTGCACCAGTTTAGTGTACCGCTCAGTATCTGGCTTCATAGACCGGAATTAGAGGAAAGTTTAGCAAGACTGACTAAATCAATTTTGATCAAGTATACTTACTGGATATTGGGGTATTCACGTCATCGGCGTGGGGCCTAAGTTCGTCTGCAGTAAAGAGAGAACCGGCGTTCATTAAGGATTGATACAATACATATGGAGACAACATCTGACAAATCAGCAAAATATGGGCCA
>VCJI01002294.1:38403-56326 GCA_024139395.1 Backusella morwellensis
TGCGATTATCTAATGCTAATAACCACTTCAGTGTTGATTATCTATTTTTACCGTCAGTTAAACAGACATAAAATCATGCGATAAAAAATAAAATAATGAAAGAAGAAGAAGCGAATGAACCCAAGTACATTTAACATCAAGTACATATAAATAGAAAATGCTGATTTCACTTTTAAGTGCTAAAAGCGAAATAAATTGAAAGGCTATCGCCATAGTCATGATAAATAATTCGATTATGGCTTACAATTGAGAAACTTCTATAGAGAGTGAATACTTGAATTTAAATGAAAGTACTTTCTTTAGACGATCCCCTGGTGATTTTTATTATAATTTTTAGAAAGAAATCAGATAGTATAACTCAGAATCATAGAACATAATTAATTCTATCAAAGAACCATTATCGATTCAAATGTCAATGTTCACATATTATAACTGATTTGAAACAAAACCCCAATCAAGATCTTAACGTTTTCAACATTATGTTAGCTACATTAGCGAATAATATCAACAGCTATATTACCAGAACTCAGGTCTTATCCTCATGTCTATTCAGAAGTAGGGATAACTAATAACGGACCTAAAAATATCAGCAAAAACAATCATTTGCGCACTCCATAATACAGAATTCTAACCATGTCAATACATATTTGGTTTGCTATAAAAAAAAATGATGTTTTATGTGGTTCCTAGGATTATACGTCCTTAATAACAAAAACAGAACATACTCACACGCTACTTGGTGAGTTTTAATAATACATAAAGTGACTCATTTTACACCAATATCACTAAAGGGATATAATAGCTTTTAGCTTTTAAAAAGCTAATCTTTGCTTGTAATAATCATGACACATTAACTGTTTTTAAAGCGATTATTGTGGAATAAAAAATACATGAAGCATTGGTAGCTCAAAATAAAAAATATGAGCTTTTATAACTAAAAAGAACTTCGCTGATTCAATGTTTCCCCAATCAAATTCAACGCCATTATTTTGGCCTTGACTTTGGGAGCTTAAAAGTAAGAAGTGATCTGTTTACTTTGTAAATAATGTCTATACCTTGTAACTGCCATCATGGAACTTTTGTACACAGGAACGAAAAGTTTAAATCAAAGCCAATTCAGAATATTGGCTTTTGGATGGTCTAAGAAGCATAATAAATCGTAGCTGTGTCGTTTTACAGAGGAACACAAATCATATTAAGTCGAATCTGATGAGGTCATGTCCACTGATGGACATTTTGAGCTCGATTCATGCCTTGTGAGAAAGAAAAGGAAATTTTTGACAAGCAACAAATAAAGAAGGTTTACCAATGAGATCTAATCATTCTATATTAGTTCAAAGACAAAGCCAATAAACCAATTAAATCATTTGTGGAGAAAAAGCAATTTAATTGTTGAATATGATCAACCTGAAAGATGTTTTTAAACTTCAATAAAGGTAGCTTTTCTATATTTATAGAAAATATCAATAAATTGTAGTAGAAGTAAGTTTAATTATATATATCCTTCTCAAATACATTTACTATATTCCAGTACCATGTTTTCAAAATTAAGCAATTCATGATGCATTTCAATACATATATATTAGTATACAAGACATTATCACCATGACTTTTGCACATTTTAATTGATATCAGTAATGTTTAAGTGTTTTCTTTTTGATTCATTATGTTCCAGCCATGGTAGAAAATGAATCTGTGTGTGTGTGTGTGTGTGTGTGTGTGTGTGTGATAGTTTGCATAAAAGAAAAGCAGGGATTTTAAGTATGATCAGCCATTTACATGATTTAGCGTTGAAAATATCCTCTCTTTTCACATTGGTATTCATTTTAATTATTCAGATTATTCAGAATAATAAATATAAATTCTATCTTATAACAGGAACTTTTTGGCTACAGCTGGGTTATGTTAATATAGACTCAACATCACTGTTTTTGCCAACAAGTTTCTATTGGAAAACTGCTAGTTTATATTTATTAAAGGCTTTAATTTTCCCACCGAGCACCGAGAAAAACATACATGTGACAGATATATAATATCAATATCATTTGAATCCTGTAATAAAAAGAGTATCATAAGCACTTGATTTCCTGTAAAGTAGTGAGATGAAATACAGGGTAGTAATTTTTTAAGTAAAGAACAATAGTACTGAATGGCTTGAACTGTATGTGGAAATTAATTAGAGATGATCTATTATTTTATGACTTGAGCACAGAATATAAAACGGGCTGTTCCGATGAACCAATTAACATACCTTAACGAGTTTCTTTTTTTTTTCAATATCCAAAAATGATGATGCTTTATCAAATATGAATACTCGCATAATATCAGATCGATACTTCTGAGAGATCATTGTTAATTCACTTTTGGAAGCATAACCAAAGCCTATGTTTTCCTTATGAAATGAATTAATCACAAAAAAGAGCTCGATATGATAAAAAAAAAGTACACCAGAAGGTGAATGCTACCATTATTTAAGTATTGCATTCCAGCAGATTGTCAATACCCATGTTTTCTATGGTTGTTGCTTATTTGAATAACTTTCTACGAGGCTTTTTGCACTACATACATTTTACTTGAATATAAAGCATGACTAATATATACTTTTTACGGATTGTTTGACAAGTAATATTAGCTAATGGGGCCCCCAAAGAAGAAAGGTCTGTAACAAGAGAATCCTGATATGCATCTATGCATAGTGGGTATATGTTTTTATTTACTTCCCATCATTCATTTGTGCGTTTCTCTATTCTGAGCTTAATAAGTTAATACGGGGTTAAAAATACACTTGCTAGATTTCGTCATTGAAGCTTGAAAATGATATGAAAAATTACTACTATGTTTCTCAAAATGGTATCTGGTTTTTCAGCATAAAACATTGGTTTTTATAGGAAGTAATGAAGAACTAAGCGTTCTATTAAATCAATACTCCAAAAACAATTTATCAATTCAACCAGTTTTCATTATACTTGGAGCAAAAAAGAGATAAGACATTATTTTTTTTTAAAGAAAAGGATATATAAAAGGAGAAGTTGAACATCTCAAAAATACTGATGATATTAGATCGACAAGTGGGCAAATAATTGAAGCCAAGTTATTAACAGCACTGGGTAAATATGATATCACTTTTATAGTTAAGGCTACTTTAAGTTACTTTGAATAGCATGGCCTTAATAGAGAAAATATAAGACATAATAATCAGATTTCATAATAGCCAAACGTTCGGGAACTGTATAAATCTTCATTTGGGGCACAAAAACATGATTTTTTTTTAAAAAAAACAATGGGAGCCTGTCGGAGTGAAGCCGACGCGTAATTTACTTTGATAACACTAAATCATAATGCCGAGGTCAATCTCATTGGTCAATCTCTAGTAAGGTAACTCTTTATTTAAACTGTGCATATCCTAAAAAAAAAAGAAACAACAGCGTAATAGCTATAAATATATACATAAATAAGTAAACAATGATAAATGAATACAGTTGTATGCGAGGCATGTGAAAAAATCAACTTCTATATTGAAGGTCGTTTCAGGATTTGTTCATTTAAAAAATAAAACTACATTATCGGAGTTAAATCGTGACGGGTCTGCTATTAGTGCTCATTTAACACAAACCAGGAATCAAAGCAATAAGATGTTCGGTACATCCTCCATATCATCTGAGATATTTTACTGTGTGTTTTCATTGTTTAAATGGTACAGAGTCAAAATATGTAACACAGACCAAAATAGAACGTATCAAACTTATAATGATAATAAATAGAAATAGAAGATGCTTTTGAAAGAGATCAATTTTCACTTTCTCCTCTTTCAAAAATATTAAAATATAATTTCATTTGGATTTAAAGATATAAATGAACAAACAATCAAATTAAGTAGCACATGCTCTTCTCCTCCTTTTGTTAAATAACTACAGAATAACTTTTCTCCCCCGGGGCAAAGTGTATGCAATGCGTGTATGTTTATACAAGTTGTGGCCTTCATTTTAAAAGTCAGTTGAGCCCAGTCCAAAAGCATCTGTCGAACCAGTTACAACTTTCTTCTCTCTCCTTTATCTCAATCACTCACTCTTCTTTCTTTCTTTCTCTTTTCTTTCTTTTACACACACTTTTTTTCTTCTTTTTTTTTCACCTGTATATTTTTTTATTTATTTATATATATAATACCATCTATTATATTTTCATTATTAAAATTTGTAGGTATATAAAAACATCATAGTATAAACACAAACAATAATAACACAAAGTCGCTCTTTCAAGTTTATATTGAGACATGCGGCATCCAACTTCAACTGTACCTGCTACTTTCGTAAACGTAACATCAAAGCATCCCATGGCTCCATCACCTCTCTATTGTGGTTCATACATATTAAATGATCAGAAACAAGAAACTAGATTTCGTGTATCTACTCCTCCACCTTCAGCGTCACCTGTAGAATTAGCTCCCATTATCGATATGTGCGATTTAATTGGTAAATAATATAATTGACCTTTGTTACTTTCACTTTTTCATTTTATATTCATTATTTCATTTTATTTTAACCAAATTTAATTATTTTTCATTTTGCATATGATATAACAATAATAGACAGTAGACCACCTTCACCTGACTCTCCAAAACAGAAGCTTCATACTGGAGTATACCAAGAGCAATTTCGAAGTTTGCCATTCCCTCAACAAAAGTATAACCTCATCTCGCCATGCCGTAGTCCACCACCCCCTTTTCTTGAGCCAACCCCGCAACTCGATTTAGATTCACCCAATTTGCTACCCAGCCTGTTTAAACCTCTTCAAGAAAGTCAAATTTCATATAATAACCAAGCACCAGATCATAAGAGAAAAAAACATAATGTTGCTACTACTGCTCCCCTTCAAGCACCCACTGCCTCTTATCGATCATCTCCGCATATAACCACTGGGAAAGAAGTGACATGTAGCCTAAAGTCAACAACACCACCCTTGAACTATAATGATAATCAACATAAAAATCAGCCAATCCCATCAGAAAATTATCAATGCCCTATGTCGCCCACCATGGCTGCAGCTTCTGCCTCAGCTGCAGCTGTTGCTGCTCACCAACATCCAGGCTCCCATATAGCTGAATCTTTGTTAAAAGCAGCTGGTGGTACCCAAAGACATAAGGCAATTAACCTGAATGATATCGCTGCAGACTCAAATTTTCTAGAAGAAGATGAAGTCTATACGTTTTTAATGAACGGTGATGAAAAGGAAAAAAATGATACCAAAAAAATAAACCCTATCGATCAGAGTATGTTCTTGACAAAAAATGCCCATATTAAGAGACCTCGTAATGCATGGATACACGTAAATATGATGACTTTTTATTATAAATACTTGCATAAACATTAAGATGTATATTAACATTTTTTGCCTTTATTTATGTAGTTTAGATGTCATTATGGTCAAGCCTTAAAGATTCAAGACCCTAGTCTTCGTGCTGAGGGTATTTCAAAGTAAGTGTAGATTTCAATCATTCGTTAGCTACTATTTCTATAATAGATAGACTAAATATACTTAAAACGTCCCTCTTTTTCCTTATCAACCCCTCCTCCTTTATTTAGATGTGCATCTCGTCGATGGGCTAGACTATCAGAAAATGAAAAGAAACCTTGGCATAGTTTGGCTGAACAAGAGAAATTAGCTCATCGAGAAGCATTTCCAGAATACCGTTATTGTCCTCGCCGTACAAACTCAAATGGCTCAGTAGCACCCAAAAGAGCTCGTTCTGTAGATATCAAAGAGCCTATTCAAATGTACTCTACATCACTTCCAGATTCTCGCTTCCAAAAAAAAGTAAAGCGCGGATCAAAGTAAATAGTTATATATAAACACACAAAGAAAAAAAAAATAACCAACTCCCCAAAAAAAAACGACACTACCCATTCAACCAAATCTCAAATTCAATCAATCCATTCAATACCACTTTCCACAGTTCGTATATATACACATTCTCCTCTTTCGTATATTCATTTATACACACACCATATTTATTTCGCTTTCTCTCTGCATTTTGTATTGCTTTTGTTTTCTTTCTTTTTTTTAACTTGCTTTCCCGCTTTTATGCTCCTTTTAAAAATAGGGGAAATCCTGAAGGTGCAATGTTGTACGTAATCACATGTAAACTGCTTTGTTTCTTTCTAACTCGTTTTTTTTCTTTTTTTAAAAAAACATCAATAAAACAAACATAAAAAACAAACATTTATACTATGGTAGTTATATGCTTATCTTTCATTTATTTTTAATTGATTTTAAGCTTAAAAAGTAAAAAATAGACTTTTTATTGTTTGTTAATTAACCTGTGATTGCGTCTCTGTTAGATGTGCTACATCTGAGTATTAAATAAAACAAGATGGATCATCATGCCGAGTTTAAATTTATTTAATAAACAATGATAGTATTTAATCTACTTTAATAATCCACATGAGAATAAAAGAGTAATAAAAATATATTTGATATATTACAGTGGACAATAGGAATATTAATAGTTTTTCTGTTTTGGTCCTGTTTCTCTCCTTTATAAAGAAAATAAGATAAAATCATACTTTTTTAAATGACTGACAGGTGTGACAAAAATACTTTTATAATAATACCAATTACAAATATATATTTATTTATCACTTTTGTAATGGGTGGCAAATGCACGGCCAAGTGCTTCATCTTAAATCATATTATTTTGTTTTAGTAAAGAGCTACAATATTCCATGTACTTTAATCTTTATTTCTAACCCCTTTTTTCGTTTTCTTTTTTAGCCACTATACCTTTTTTTAACTTAAATTGTGAAAAGTCATTTATTAAATGACAGTGGTAATCAGTAATAACAATAGCTGTAAACACAATAATAATAAATTTCGGAAGACGGGTCGTTCTAATATCGTGCTACCTTCGTAAAATGTGCTAAGGTTATCGGAGTTGTTCTTTTTTGATCAAGTTTTAGGTTAAAGGATTTATCAAATCCCTCCCTCTCCAGGTCAATAACACTTTCTTGTTAAACTTATTTGGAAGAACGAAGGTGTCTGTGTTTGTTTTAGTCCCTGTGTCTGTTGCATATTTAGAATTTTTAAAAGTAATCAAACCAGAAAACAGTACAAGCTTGTGCGAGATATGCTGAGCTTTTGAATTGACACCTCTTAATTGAAATTTGATTATAGAGGCGACTTATTGAACAATAGAAGGCTTACCTCATTACGAAGGAGTCGAAGTTATATCAATTTTTCTCCTATCTTCTATAGCGACTCTCTTCAAGTAATATGAATTTCATTGTTCTTTTGAATGGAGGATATAGTTTAAATTACTCCTTGTTGTCTTATAGTAAGGGAAAATGAAAAGCTAAAATAAGCAACATTATCTGACCAGCTCTAAACATATAAGCCCTCCTTTTTTTAATTAAGAACTACGGAACCTCCTCATTAATCATCTTTCAATACATTTGAGATTAAGATCAGTATATCTGTGTATGTGAATACGTTTTGTGCGTGTGTATATGTATGAGGAAATGAAGTGCTTTTACAAGCTCCTCTTATGTTTTTCTGTAGCATCATATCAAAATAGAAAACAATACTGACCTTTTTTATTACTTTTGTTGAATAAAAATACTAGACTGTCCAAAAAAAAAAATCACAGCACTTTTATTTATTAATTGATATTCTTTACAAGTCAAATAGTTATCATAATGTACTTTTTTTTTATCGCTGTAAAAGACATTCTTATTATATGATGAATGATTTGTGAACAGCTCGAAAAAAAAGTATATTGACTAAATATAGTCAACTGAAGATTTCTAAAAATCAGAAGATAGTCGCAAGAACCAGGAATGAAAGAGGGATAGGTGTTTTCATTTTATTTCAATCCACTCATTTTCATACCGGAGATCATGACAAATGCCCTACTGAGTACCAGTGTCAATGTGGTAGTGACACCCAGGCTAAAAACTCGTGCGATTCTATTTATATATGTACATGTATATCTATTAAGGGGAATCTAACCTTTGTTTTATTATTTCGAAATGAAAGAGTATAAAGCCATAGTTATAACAGGGAAATAGCTTCTTCGAACCCATGACAATAATATATTCTGCGGCTCTATTCAAAGCACAGTAGCTTGGTTTTATCAATAGTTACACTAGATTGTGTTGATAGTGGTGTTTTTTTTAAATGTTCCACATAAAGAGGGCACTTTTATTTATTTCGGCTTGATTGACTTATTGGGATGACGCTCCAGTCTTTCCCTTTTTCTATAAAAAATGAATGGAAACTGTAACCAACAACTAATAAAACATTCATATATTTAACCTCTACCTTTCCTTTTATTCTAATAAAAAAAAAAGGCCCAGCCTTAATAATATTGGAGGTTTTCTTTACAAATGCTGTATTTCAAAAGGAATTATTCAGTTCAAAGAATGCGATAATACATCTGACCAAGTATCATATGTTAATATTGCATTTTACTTTATTATACAGCATTTATTATTAAGAAATGTTTTTATATATTAAGTTCAATGATGCATTACGAAATGCTGTTAAAACATGAGAGGAGAGAAATAAAAGAGTTTCAACTAAATTCTAGAACATTTTAATAAGTATAAAATAATTGTTTAAATTTAGTTCAATTCACAAAATAGTTTCAAAAAAAAAAAAATCAGATCGCCATTGAAGCTGAAACTGGATTACTTCGTGAATAAATTTTTTGCTAAAGATTTAGAATTCTCCTCTTGACAGTACCTTGGTGATTCGAAAAGCTCACAGAGCAAAATGTTTCTTTTTATCTAGTGAAGTTATATATATTTAAATATCTTAAGAAAAAAAAATATCGTTTTGAATAAGCTTGTAACACTTCCTTTGAATAAAAAAGTAAGAGTGGCATGCTTATATCCGTTTAAAAAAAGTGTCACCGATTTTGTGTCTCAAATACTGTCTCGAGCCAATGTTGAAAATCATACCTGTGTGAGTCACTAGTTCAAATCACCCCACGCTAACTTTAGAAGTTCATGGAAAGACCAAACACTTGTATACAGACCCTTTTATTTATATATTTAATAAAACCCTTAATATAGCATACTAATATCATATTGGAGTGTTGATTTTCTCAATCACAGCAGCAAACCAGGTACATGCATATGCTCAAAATTGCTTTAGCCAGTCTTATTTGATCTATATTAACACTGACATTCTGTCCTGTAGTAACACCGCCTTCAAGAATAAGATTAATACTAATAATATATGTTCTAAATTTTCTTTTATCCAATCGTTTAGAGAAAAGATGTGTGCTTTTATTTTGTTAAATCTACAGTGTTATAGGGATTGTGGGTATGCTTTGAATGTTGATTTTTCTATAATTCTAGATGAAGCTCCTCGCTTATTTCTTTAAATAAGTCGACTTTGTTTTCTTGATATACCAATTTAGAAGCACGAGAATCAGAATTTGCTATTTCTTGTCTCTTCTGTATACTCTTCTCTAGCGCATCACAATAGTTTTGGAATTTAATAATATCGTGTAAGAGATATTTCGATTTAGCTTCCCAATTTGTCATTGCTTTGACGTGATTATGGCATTTGCTTGGAAACTATGAATAGACAAGTGAGTAAGTGTGGTTCTAAAAACGAAGTAATCTGTCTTCAGTTATATATATGCGTATAATTACCTTTATCATTATTTTACTCTTGAGATCACGATGCTCGTTGATATCATTGTTTAATGAATTAAGGTGTTTTTGAAACTGTTCAAATTGTTCCTTCTCGCTCAGCTTACTAGAGACTAAGGTAGCACTAGGGGGTTGCCAATCATGCAAAATAATACTATCTGGGTCACGTCCAACAAAAGCACCACTATCTCCTGCTTCATGTGTATCCAAGTTTAAAATAACATCGTCAAGACAATTTCCCCAACCATATTCCATATTGCCAACCACACCTGGCAAAGGTTCTTTGCTTTCACGAGCAGCCCAGTAATTACAGGTGGAAACCCATTCATTTACTTCATCTGCAGAAACCGCTTGGAAGAGATAAACACCTCCATCGGGTTGTTGAATTGCGAATACAAAAGGTCTTTGTCGATTATAGCCTGGAGGAGGTAGAGCATTAGCTAAAGTATGATTTAGCTGTATCGTGCTTATTAGTTGAGAATGTGACTAGAGAAATGGAAGTAAGAGTAAAAACTAATTAATACACGTTGATATTTAAAGCCATTGGCATAATAGCAAAAATAATGAAAACATACTGCCCATTTTCCTCCTGTAGCACCACCAAAAGAAGAAGATGTTGCTGGTAAAGTTGATTTTTCCAATGTATTAAAATTCACACTCGAATGTCTAAAAACGCTGCGGCGATGTTCTTCACCTGCAGAAGAGCTTTGAAGGGCGTACATACGAAGTTCACCTCCATTTCCTACTTCCAAAAAGCATTCTTTCCATTCACGGTGCTTTGCTTTTTGGGTTGCATTTTCCAATAGGTGTTTCCTCATAACTACACCTTCTTTAAAATAGGGTGACTGACTTGTAAATAATGAAGAAGCGTGCGAGTTCATGTACTGCATCATTGGCTGGAAAGCGGTATGATGATGTCCAGATATAGGAGATCCTCCACCTCTTGAACTAAGAGAAGCACTTGAACTGAGCGATGAGAATGATTCTCTCCTGGGAGATTTGAGTGATGGTGTCAATGTGCCTGTGTGACCTGAGCTAAAGCTTGTACGTGCCTATTTATGTACATAAAAATTAATAAATAAAAAGGGAGGTAAATGCAATAAAATTAGATTATTATTATGCTTATTATTTTGTTTGTATATATTTACCTGGTCTTCCAAAATCATCATACTCTCTCTGCCAGATTTACGTATAATGGAATTGACGCTCTTTTTTAATCCAACCACTCGTTTTCCGCCTAAAATACTGGTTCGTCTGGTTACACTAGACTGCCTTGATAGCGGCTGTAAAATTTGGTATTGTTTCACAGACAGGTACATTTCCTATTTTGTATGTTTTAATACCATTAATCAATACATGAAAGGCTTCAAGAAAGCAATAAATGTTTATTTACCTTCAAATAGTTCTCAACTTCAGATTCCCATGTTTTTTCTGCTTCATCATCTACATTAAGTCTGTGGCCTAAGGTAACCTCGTGGTCGCGTTGATCTCGAATGGTCGACATGGTATTACGAATAAATTCCGACCGTGTCATTCTTGCATGATTCCCCTGAGCGACATGTAGATCTGTATTTAATAATAAGAGAGAATATACTACCGCATATACAACATCTACGCTTCCGAATAAGCAATTCACATTACAATCCCAGTAACGGTGGGCAAATGACTCTAGAATACGATCGATTTGTTGGGCTTCAGCTTTAAAATAAAGTTTGCTACATAATTTCCTATTAAAAGACAGTAGAGTATAAGTGTTTGTTACTCCATTATGGTTTCTTGGATAAAATTTTACCTAAAAGCACTTTCAAGTCTCATGCCTGCAAAATAAAAGTAATTCATATAGCATTTCAAAACAGCGGCTCGGAATGGTTTTCTAATAATGAAAGAGTTTATAAAAGAAATAAATAAAAAAAAGGATATATTGCTTACCCTTGACCAAGCCATTCAGCCAATTTACTTCTGGGCACAACGGTCTCATCCTCTTGCCATAATAGCTCCGCAGTCTTTTTCACTTCAGACATGTCCAAATTTTGTTCTTCGACGCTTATTGTGTTTCGTGGATCTTTTACTTCAATAAGGTTTAGTTTTTCTGTGGCCCAAACATCACTATCTAGAGTTTTTGAAAAATCATCTGTTTCTTGAGTTGCACTTGCTTGCGCTTCACGTCCCATCAAAGCCTTTTCTGCTGCTTCTCGGAATGCAATCTTATCAGGTATTGATAGTTCTTTCTCGTCCTCTTCCACTTTTTCTTCTTTTTTAGTCACTTGTGGTGTTGGCAATCGCATGTCAATCACTGTAACTTGGCTTGATGGGCGTTTATCCGACGATGGGTCGATTATTTGAATACTACTCCATCTTTTACTACCATCACTATGGCGTTTCCAATTCAACATCGATTGAGCAATGTCATCTGGCGGAGGGCGACTCTTTCTACGTTGTTGTTTTGTTGTGGACTCTGTTGCTACTGCGGCAGCAGACGGTGAAGATTCCAGGTATGAGGGTACCACTGTAGGAGAAATGCTGAGTACCAATCCACCTGCACTGCCAAAATGACCGCCACTAAGACGTTTGGACAAATTTTCATATTGCTTTTCTTTTTCAATGTCATCTTGGGAAAATCCGGTAGCATCAACAAATGCGTCGTCGTCGTCATCTTCTCCTTCTTCGTCTATAGTCTCTTCAATTACTTTATTTAATTGCTCAACCGAAATAAATTCATCTATCCCAGCGTCATCATCGTTCTCTGTAGTACTTTCTGTAGTCGACAATACCGTATTAAACGAATCTACACTCTCCGTAACAGAGCTTGTAGAGTCCCATTGCACGGATGTAGTGGTTGAAGTGGTGGTAGAAGGTTTAACCTGGTGTTCCACTGAATAAACCGAGTCTGCACCAAAGGTTGAGTAAATTGAATAAGAACCTGATGATTTTCGATCGATAGTGTTGGAAGACCCTTTTCTTCTATTATTTAATTCATTTGGAGAATGATTGACAACGTCAAATAAAGGCGGAGGAGACGATTGTTTTTGTCTGGGTTTGCTGCTGCTGTCATTACTGCTTGTATTCAAGAGACCACTGGGCAAATCAGCGATAAATTGATCTGGTTGTGAAAATGCTCGATTACGTGGGTAATTAGGAGGAGGAGCAAGGGGTATCTTTGAATGTATCTTGTTTGGCTTTGCAGGTCGTACTTTAGGTTGGTTATCTAACATGTTGTCATCTGGTGTCTAATAATCGTATATTCGAATATTATTGTTATTAGTATTAGTATTTATTTGTTCCACTAATTTAATTGGTGTTTTTATTTATGATTACTTTGGTTTTCTTTTTGAAAAGTTTGCTGAATCCCTTTGTCTAATTTGCGTATTGTTAAATAAACCTGTTATTTTGTTCATTTTCTTTCTATCTCTATTTCTCTGATTGTCTTGTTTCTATTCGTTCTACCTTTCTGTTATTATTGCTAATACTATTTTCCAATTGAATATGATCAGGGGGAGGAGAGTCGACACTTCCTTTTTTGGTTTTTGGTCGACCCCACAATTCATAATCCTTGTCATTTTGTATTCCTAAAACGCTTTCGTATTTAGGTCGGACAGGTGATGATGGTGTTGCCAAAAATCGAGATAAAAAACTTCGTTTTGTTTCATAAGATGTTGCAGCGGAATTTGATCTCTGGCGATGTTGTGTAGGAGTAACAATACGAGAATTGGGTAACATTTATATTAAAGTAAATAAAAAGGTATAAAATTAAATAAAGTTGTATTATTGATAATTATATTCAAATTCGTTTTTTTTTTCTATTATGAATCAGAATGAGAAATAAGATAAAAGTAATAAATAAAAAATAAGATAGAGAAAAGGAAAGGGAAAAAAAAGAAATAGTCCAATTTTATTTCTAAATCCAATTCGTTGAAAACTAGGTCGTTTGGTGTAACAATGTATGTTTTTTATTGTTTTTGGTCTCCTCACACATGGTCTGTACCGTATCTTTTTCGAAGCGTACGATATTTTCTCAAGTAGTACATCATTTCAAGTTCTATGTTCGATATTTTATTTATATACGTATATATTTATAATAATCATTGGTTTTTATTGTTTTGTTAAATTGCATTTATTACTTTATCTTTTTGATTTTGATTTTATCCTTTTTTATTATTATGTAATGACCTTTACCTTTAATAATATATTCACCAAATGCGATCGACTTTTTGATTTCTTCTTCGTCTTTTAGGTCTTTTTTCTTTAAAAACGCAGCCTTTAATTTAGGTCTAAAAAAATTATTATAGCCAGCAGGATATTCTCTTCCTAAATAAACAAGCTACAACATGCTTTATATCATTTTAGTCTTATTCCCACTCTTTTAGCTTACTTGTTTGTAAAGTGCAATTACTTGTGGTCGAAGTGGAGTTGACATTACGTATAAATAACGAAGAAAAAGAAAAAACAGTAAAAAATTAGTCAAGTCAAGTCGCATAGTTTTAAGGTTTAGATGTTTGTTAATATATGATGACGACAAAAGAATGTGATTTTTTATTTGAGCCAATCAAAAATTCCTATTATCTATCTTGGACCCCCCTTTTTTCCCACGCGCTTGGACTTTTGACTTTGTATCCTACTTCACAAGTTGTCAAGTTGTCAAGTTGTTGCGAGTCAGACATTGAATACAGAAGATATTTTATCAACTAAATAAGTGAATGACTAAACGAAATGACAAAGCCTGCCTTACAAGGAACTATCCCAGAGCTAAATTAGATCCATCAAGGTAGATGGCATAGTTTATATCCAACAACTATGAGAGCTAATGCAAATATGTCATATGAGACAAAATAAGGTTAGGTGTAGTTTTATAATGTATTATTATTATTAAAACACTGCATTATGTTTAAACTAAATATAATAGATCTTAGGTGAATCACGGGCTTGCTTTAGGATATTTTAAGATTTGAGTCCTTCTGTCAGTGAGCCATATGAATAGTACACTTTTTTTTACTGGCTATATCAAAGAACTTTTACCTAGTTACCACAGGTTACAATGTACTGATGAAAGTAAAAAACATACAAGACCTTCCTTTTGGATATGTTGCTTTGAGTAATACATATACAATATAGTATCTTCATTATTTCAGATTGGACTTTGGTGTATATTTATAATGTTGTTTTTTTCGGTTTCTCTCTAAATCAAAAATTCTTGATGATATGCGTGTAAACTTGACGAAAAAGAAATAGTACGCGCCGTCCCGTGTTTTGATTGGCCTAATCGCGACGCGTAGCAAGTAGGAAAGTTTTAAGTGGTTCCTACTTTTAATTTTGTGTCGACTTTTGTATGTTTTACAATATATACATCCTTGTGCTGATGAACCATTTCATCCAAATAGGATAGAAAACGAATATGATTCCTTTGGATAGCATATGAATCAGGCTTTGCTTGTTCCATCTGTCAATTACATTGAGCGATTTAAAGCCGATTGGGTGTCAATTTAAACTGAGATTCAATTTTGAAAAAAACCAGTAACATAAAAATTTTAACCAATGAAAAATTTTAAAGGCTTGTCAATTACAATCAAATTCCGAAGGCAAAAAGTATAAATAAGAGCTCAAAGAAGGGTTACTTTGCCCTTTCCCCTTCAATATAACATTGAATTGGGCACCTACATCTTCCCCCTCTTTTTATACGTTATAATATTTAATAAAAGCCTATATTCAATAAAAACTATAATTAATAATGACCAAGTATATTATTGTTTCTGGTGGTGTTATCTCAGGTATTGGTAAGGGTGTTATTGCTTCAAGTACTGGTACTCTCTTGAAAAGCTTGGGCCTTGCTGTCACTGCCATCAAGATCGATCCCTACTTAAACATCGATGCTGGTCTCATGACACCTCTGGATCATGGCGAGGTCTTTGTTCTCAATGACGGTGGTGAGGTTGATCTTGATCTCGGTAATTATGAACGTTTCCTTGATGTTGAGTTGAGCAAGATCAACAACATTACTACTGGTAAGATCTATAGCGAGGTTATTGAGCGGGAACGTAAAGGTGATTACTTGGGTAAGACCGTTCAGGTTGTGCCTCATATTACAGACGCTATCCAGAATTGGGTTGAACGTGTGGCTGCAATGCCCTTGGATAATTCTGAACAGAAGCCTGATGTCTGTATTATTGAGTTGGGTGGTACTGTTGGTGACATTGAATCTGCTCCCTTTGTCGAGGCCATGCGTCAGTTCCAATTCCGTGTCGGTCATGACAACTTTTGTCTTATCCATGTTTCTCTTGTACCTGTGGTTGGTTCTGTTGGTGAACAAAAGACTAAGCCCACCCAAATGAGTATCCGTGATCTCCGTGGTGCTGGTCTCACTCCCGATCTTATTGCTTGCCGCTCCTCTAAGCCTCTGGATGATAGCGTTGCCTCCAAGATCTCCATGTTCTGTCATGTTGCTCCTGAACAAGTCTTGGCTGTGCATGATGTCTCTTCGGTTTATCATGTTCCCATATTATTACGTGAACATGGCGTCGTTGACTTCTTCCGTCGTCGTCTCAACTTAGATGCTCTTTCTGTCTCTGATGAACGCCGCTTGGCTGGTGAAAAGTTGTGGGAAGACTGGACAGGATTGGCTGGAAGCTACGAGCACCTCCATGAAAGCGTCACTATCGCTATTGTAGGTAAATATACCAACCTCCATGACTCTTACATCTCCGTCTATAAAGCTCTTGAACATGCCAGCTTGGCTCAAAAGCGTAAAATTCAAATCAACTGGATTGATGCTTCCGACCTTGAACCTGAAACACTCAAGACTAACCCTATTAAATATCACGAATCATGGCAAAATGTCTGCTCCGCTAATGGTATTTTGGTTCCTGGTGGTTTTGGTAGCCGTGGTATTGAAGGTATGATTATGGCTGCCAAGTGGGCTCGTGAGCACAAAATCCCTTATCTTGGTATCTGTCTCGGTATGCAGATTGCTGTTATCGAGTTTGCTCGTAATGTTTGTGCCATGCCAGATGCAAACTCTGCTGAAGTCGACCCTGATACCAAGACACCTGTTGTTATTTACATGCCTGAAATCTCAAAGACTCACTTGGGTGGTACCATGCGTCTTGGTCTTCGTGCTACTTTGTTCCAAGACGGAACTGAAAACTCCACTGTTCGTAAACTCTACGGTAATAAGCCTTCCGTTGATGAACGTCATCGTCATCGTTATGAAGTTAACCCTGCCCATGTCAACACTTTTGAAGAAAACGGCTTAAAGTTCATCGGTCGCGATGAAACTGGCGAGCGTATGGAAATTGTGGAATTAGACGACCACCCTTACTTTGTTGGAGCTCAATATCATCCTGAATATATCACTCGTCCCTTGAAGCCATGTCCCTTATTTAATGGTCTTATCTTAGCCTCTATTGGCAAAATTGATACTTTGTAATTAGCATTCTGTAAAAAAATAATATATAAATAAATAAATAATATATACAACTATTTGAAAATATAAATTATAGCGTCTTTTATTACTATGACTATTGTACACATTTTGATTTTTACTCTTAAGATTTTTCATTATCAAGTTCATGAAGGTTTTGCAGATTTAGCTTAGAAACTGTTGAGAGAGAGAGAGAGAGAGAGAGAGAGAGAGAGAGAGAGACCACTGCATTTCACTATGCTTATTTTTATACAAAGTTTTTGAAAGTACTGTTTATTTCAGTAGTGATTTTATTTATCTTTGATCGAAACATTCTTTACGGAGGCGAAGCTAAAGGTATAATGAGGAATATCGATCAATTGTTCATATGGTAACGATTTAGTCTGGGGAAAGGCTATTGATTCTTGAGGGCTGAAGAATTTATGTGGGCTCTTTAGATGATGCGATGTATGATTTACAAAATACCAATGCCAATACCCTTGTTTATCGTCTTCTGACCTCACCAGTATGTATTCCATTTCATTGGTATCGATCCTGTTAAACATATAGCTCACAATATTCGCTTTCTTTTATAGCTACCATCACGTTAGATAGCCTTTGGACCCCAGGTGGATTAATATATGAGTTTGCCGATGATCACATTAAGTAAATTTCCCATTTTAAAGGATGTATATAATTGTATACTAATCCTGTTTGTAGTATAATTTTGAAAAGTCATGCAAAGGGCTCTCTCAGAACTCCACTGTACCACCTGGGGTCGTTAATCTCCTACTGGACCTTTCGTTCCTGGCAGGCTGTTGCGTGCCTCCTCCATAGACTATTCGACGTCGTAAGTTTTTATATTTTTATCAATATT
>VCJI01002294.1:58109-68963 GCA_024139395.1 Backusella morwellensis
CTTTTTTTTGCAATTCAATTAAAACTCAGTAGAAAATGCGCGTGCAAGTTTTTGTATTTTGTTTTTTATAAAAAAAAAAGTTTCTGTACGATGATACACAATCTTATGCCAACTTTGTTTTATTAGTTTTTGTTTTTCTTTTCAAATCATTTTTTTTAAAAAAATGAAAACCTGTACAATGAAACGAATTATTAAAATAGAAGAGGGGAATCAATAGTTATATTTAGGCCTTCTTAGCGGCAGCCTTCTTAGCAGTTCCCTTCTTTGCAGGAGCGGCGGCTTTCTTTGGAGCCTTTACATTTGCCTTTTCAGTGGTTGCCTTCTTAGTTGGAGCAGCCTTCTTAGCAGGGGCAGCCTTCTTAGCAGGGGCAGCCTTCTTAACAGGGGCAGCCTTCTTAGCAGGGACAGCCTTCTTGGGAGCGGCCTTCTTAGCAGGAGCAGCTTTCTTGGGGGCGGCCTTCTTAGGAGCAGCCTTCTTGGGAGCAGCTTTTTTTGTTTCTTTCTCTTCAGCTACAGGTTCTTCGGTAGAAGCTTCTTCAGAGGTAGTAGCAGCCTCAGCGGCAGGTTCTTCTTCCTTAGCAGTTTCTTCCTCTTTCTTAGCAGCAGCCTTCTTAGCAGGTGCTTTCTTAGTAGCAACCTTCTTGGGAGCAGCTTCCTTCTTGGTAGCGACTTTCTTAGCAGGGGCAGCCTTCTTAACTGTCTCTTTTTTGGCGGTTGTAGCCTTCTTGGCGGGAGCAGCCTTCTTGGCAGCAGTCTTCTTGGCAACACCTTCCTTCTTCTCCTTCTTCTCAACAGGCTTCTTCTTTTCTGTCTTAACTAACTTGATAGTACCAGAGTTACCTTTGGATTTAAAAAAAAAATGAGTTTACTCCGGTCCTTTTTTTTATTCAAGAAAAAAAAATATTTTTTTTTATCTTTCTCATTCCCTCTCCTTTAAACCTTTATCTTCCTCAAGAAAAAGCAATACTCTTTTTAATTATTTCCTTTATGGCTTACCTTTGGGGAGAGTGAAGACATTCTTTGCAACACCACGTTTAATGGCACCAGAAATTTGAGAATCAAAGTGAGAGCCAGCAGCAACCTTGTTATTAGCAAGAATATACTTCTTTACTGCTGGGCGGGAGCTACCCTTACGCTCCTTCAAAGAAAGAATAGCAGCTTTGTTAGGAATGAAAAGAGTTAGTAGTGAGCTACAACAATGGTATTCAGTTATCTTCTTTAAAAATAAATTTTCTTACAGATAATCATCTGCTCATACTAATAATAAATAAACGATAGTGAGAAAAAAAATGTAATCAAATACGGAAAATCATATATACTTACAGTAGGGTGCTCGGGTGCTTTCTTGGTAGTTGTAGCTTTTGCACTTACTTCAGTGGACATACTTGTTGGGTTTTTATTGATAATAAAATGGGGGATGAAAAAAAAAACAAGAAAAAAAGAAAAGGAATAAAATGGGGGATGGCGCAACTTTTATAACAAAAAATTTTTAAAAATCTTTTTCTGGTAATTTTTATGTGAACCAGTAAACCAGCGTAGTTTTTATTAAGTTTTATAATCGAAAAAAAATAACAAAAAAACATTTGCAATCTACACTCTTCATACTTTTGTAATATCTTATTTTTTTTTACTTATTATTTCAATTGCTTTGTAGAATCAGTACTTACTTTGGAGCAATTTTAACTCCATCTTTTTTTTTTTAAAAAAAAAAAGTCGGGGAGAAAAATCATAAACACGAAACTCATGAGTCTTTTTATTCTCACATGACGGAAAAAAATCATGCAGTCATTATGTTGGTTCCAGTGAATGTTTTGGGGATCCCGTTTTTATTTCATAAATGGGACATTCTTATTTGAAATAAATATGAGATATCATTAAAAAAAGTAGTATTATTATCTTTACTGAAAGAAAGAAAAGACCATTGTCATTTTTGTGAGACAATTTTGATGAAACAACTATTTGAAAAAATATTCTTTTTTTAAAAATACTTTCTTATCCTTTTGTTGACTTTTCATTTCCTCACTTTATTCTCAGTACAGCAAAATATGATGAAAAAGAAACTAAGATAGGCGTTCTCAATGAAGTAATATGTAGGTCTAAAGCAACTCTACAGTTTTTCTTATCGACTTAAGAAAGAGAGGGGGGGCATGTTCTACCAGAATAAAATTAGGGATTTAAATTAGCGATTTCACCTTTACTATTAAGTCGAATTGATTTCTTTCCAGGCAGCTCAAATATCGAATAAAATCATAAACTATTAAAGATGAATTAAAGTGATGTCATTTATTAGCTTGTTATTTCTGATAACCATAATGATTTCATATACTCGTATATGAAACTAAAAAACAAACAAAACAACTTTTAAGATGAAAGAAGTTGTTGGCACTTTGAAATGTTGACAAGACTAAGTTGTTTTGGTATAAGAGTATGTCATTATATATTTTATTACAATAAAGGTATACATCCACATAAATAATAAAATATGAGGGTAAAGATAAAAAAAATATGTTTCGTTATGAAGAGGCTTGGAAATGGCGGAATTATACTATCGTAAAAAAGAAAGCATGTGTTAACGCTCTTGAAAATATTGCAAATAGTTTAGGAAAGCCAATGCTACTGTTAAAAAATAGCAGAGCTACCAGCATGTATCCCTTCGGTCAAGTATTCAACGATGAATATAGTTTTATGAATGTTAATAATCCACCTGTGGTTTTGATTTGCATTGATAATAATAGCATATATATGACATAACATTAATAAATCATATTTGAGTTCACATCAAGGCTTAGATCACATAAAACAAGTGGTTAAATAAATAAAGATACCAAGAAGTAAGGAATGAAATTAGATTTACTTTATTGGCATTGAGGATAAGTGAGATATTCCGAGGTATATCAAATCCACTCTATTTTTTTCTTTTTAGATAAGAACATCAGGTTCACTTTCTCTTCTTCTTCTATCTTCTGCTGCATAGTACTCGAATAAATCTAGAGTACCTCGTGATATCTCAGGATTCCATCCAGCATATGGTTCTATCATGGTTGGGAAAAAATTGGGCATCCGACGATACGCCAAATCCTCACATATGTTGGAGCCTTAAAAAAAATGGAGAGGTCAATTAGATACTTGTATATTTGATAAAACCCCAGGAATAGGTATGACAATAATCTCATTAAAGCATAGTGGTGAAAAGTAAAATATTTACCTGCAGTGATTTTTTCCATCCATGAAGAGACTTCCGCATTTGTCTGGACGTGAATCAATAATGTAGGGCCTTGGTCTATCGCTAGTCTAAATACGTTGTGCTTTTTAGTGTAATCCGAGGCAACAGAAACAGAGGCATTGGCTAAAGAGAGAGACATGTATAGTGTTTTCTTTAATTTTTGTTCGGGAGAAAAGGCCAAAAGCATTGGGTATTTTTGGGTGCCAAGCTGGTTGTTGGATTTAATTTCAAACAACTTTAACAACGTGCCGGACAATTCCATTTGAATCTTTCTAATTTTTTATAATTAGTATTTTATGCAAGTTTTTATTACATTTAGTTTTAATATAAAGTTTTCTTACCTCCATTGACGTCGTAATGGTCTTGTTCCTGAGGAAGTAAGCTCGCACTTAACAGATGCTTGACCTATTTTTTGTACCGTGCATATATAGTTTGGTAATGACTCAAGCTCGTTATTTACTGTTATTGTCTTTGCAGGAACCATGCCTTCGCTATGTGAATGTCGCCTTTCGTCTCTGCTAAAATCTCTATAGTTTGGAGAAGAAGCCAAAGGAACTGAAGATCGCCGTAGAGGAAGTCCTATCGATGCCGAGTATCGAGGCGGCAATAAATTCACTTGGGAATTGGGCCATTTTGGTATTAAATTAATTCGTTTAGCAACGCTATCATAGTATTGCCTGAATTTGGAAAGCGGTATATTTGTTAATTCAACAGCGTGATCATCATAATCATCATCATTTGATGAAGATGACGAGATAGACGAGAGAGAGGTTCTACGGATGGAATCGGCACATGCTGACAGTTTTCGCAAATGCTTAGTTTTTTTGATACCATATTGCTTAAAGTCTCTTTCGTCCGTCATTTGCATAAATTGATCCAGATGAATTCCTTTTAAATTTGGACTATAGCATAGTAGAGATAGTTGTGATAATATGTCATCTGTTTAAATATGTGTAATTAATTTAATTGTTTGATTTGACTTTCCTTATCTATTTTTACGATATTTGATGTATATAAATATAAATTAACTCATACCTGTTGTAGAGATAGGTCCATGGAGATTATCTTCAACAACAATAATAGGCGAACTTGATTGCATAATAATTAAATGATAAGAGTAATGATAAGTAATATTATTTTTCTTGAACAAGTGGAGTATATTTATATATAAAAGCTAGAAAGAAAATCAGAATTCCATAGTTTTTTTGCATTATAATAATGTCATTCGAACTTTCTGAGAATTTCTGAATTTCTATTGGTTCTGGCATTGGCATGAATAAAAAAGGTTCCAGAGGGTCCGTTAGATCAAGGTCCGGACCGGATCATTCTGCACACCGTCGAACAACAATAATAACAAGTCTTCTCAACGATGAAACCATCATACTTCTTTCTTCTCAAATATCACCAATGAGCAATAACGGACATTTCACTATTCGTGGCGAACTTGAAGGTAAAATTAGGCATATTAAGTGACGGATGGATGTCCATTTACTAATTATCACTTGAAACAGGCCATAATGGATGGGGTATATTACCATATTTTTCATATATACCAAACAGCGATATTTACGCTTCACCTATGTAGTCACTTCAATTGTTACTTCTTCCGAAGTTCCTGACATGGTTGTATCAGCTTCCCGCGGTGAGTTCAATATATTAAAATGAGCTATGAGCTATGAGCTACCGCTAATATACACATTTCCCTTTTTTTGCCATTGCTGTAATATAACTAGACAAGACTATTCTTGTCTGGCATATTACAAGGTTCGGACAAAAAAAATGAAATAAGGTGAAGTAAGAAAAGGAAACAAAATAAATTAACAAAGGGGTTTGCCTACCGAATTAGGTAAACCTTAATTTTATTTTTATTTTATTTTTATACAGGCAGAGTAGCTCTTCTTTAAAGCGTTTTGCATTCATTTTTTGAATACGCCTTTAACAGTTGAAGTGAATGTCATTTTTTACTTATTAAAAAATTACTCACGATGGCCCGCCTTTTTTGTATAAAATTGTGAAGGGATGAAATCAACTATGGTGTACCTCGCAAAGCGTTGGTTGGCCACAACCACATTATTGAAGATGTTGCACTTTCTTCCGATGGACAATTCGCCTTATCAGCTTCTTGGGATTGTACACTTCGCCTTTGGGATTTGAACACTGGAAAATCAACTCGTCGCTTTGTTGGTCACACCAAGGATGTTTTATCTGTAGCTTTCTCTCCCGACAACAGACAAATTGTTTCAGGTTCTCGCGACAAAACAATCAAGATGTGGAATACTTTAGGAGAATGTAAATACAACATTACTGATGATAATCACTCCGAATGGGTTTCTTGCGTCAGATTTTCACCAAACCCTGCTGTTCCATTGATCGTTTCTTGTGGCTGGGATAAATTGGTCAAGGTATGGGACCTTACCAAGATGAAATTGAGAACAAACTTTATCGGTCACAATGGCTATTTGAACACTGTCGCTATTTCTCCTGATGGAAGTATGTGTGCTTCTGCCGGAAAGGATGGTTCTGTTATGTTGTGGGACTTGAATGATGCCAAGCACTTGTATTCTATTGATGCTGGTAAAGAAGTATACTCTTTGGCCTTTTCTCCCAACCGCTTCTGGCTTTGTGTCGCTACAGGTGATAAAATTAAGGTTTGGGATCTTGAAACCAAGGAATTGATCGATGTCTTGCAAATTTTGAGTCCTACTGGTTCCCATGATTCTGATGTTCAATGTCTCTCTCTTGCCTGGAGCTCTGATGGTGCCACACTCTACTCTGGTCATTCCGATAATCTCATTCGCGTTTGGTCTGTCATTGGTACCTTATAATAAATATCAATCTTTAAGAACGTTTTCTTAAGTGTAATTTTAAATTGACTAAATAAAATTAACAATGAACTCTCTTCACTACTTTAATCTTTTAATTGCCAAAAAAATGCGTTATTAAAGACTCTAGTTTTCTTTATGGAATTTAAAATGTGTTTATATTGGTATAGTATTCTGTTCTCTTGTACTTGGCATTTGAAGACATCAACTATTTGTATACGATCGAATAAAGTTTATTTCGTCATGCTAGCTTTTTGAAATCATGGTTCTCGAATAAACATACCTTTAAACGTGAATTAACGAGCATCAATCCTCTTTTATTATGACTCCATGCCGATTTTCTAGGACTTACAATCTGATTTTGTGATAAGACTGTTATCATAGCTATACTCACAATTCCTCCCCTTTATTTTATTCTCTAAAAAGAAAAATAACGGTCGATGCTGGTTTATGTAACTATCGTTGCACTAAAGTGTTTATTATGGAGTTCCAAAAAAAAAAGACCAACATATCTCATAGTAACAGTATGTTTTGCTAACAGAATGTTTTCTTGTTATTATTGTTGTTAAGTGGAACCCACTTATTTGTATGGACTTGGTTGTAAGTATGTTTCCTTTTATCTTTAATCTACATTATCACATTAATTAAAATTCTTAACATTTTTGTTTTTCTAAAACCATGTTGTGATTTAAGAAAAAAAGAAGAAGAGAAATATCCATAAAAATTAAAATAAAAACAAAGCCTATCCTGTCGTGAAGCTAGCAATGTACAAAGCCAAGATTTGGGAAACCCGAAGCGGAGTCGCATCTGTTACAAGAGGGTTCAAGTACTTTATTCTAGATCTTCAGAGTATTCTGGGCTGTCAAATGCATTCCGCATTTTGGATTTATCCTGACAATAGTTTTATTATGAGACCTATGACTTGCTTTGCAATATTTTCATGTGCAACCCATTTCCATGAAAGAAAAGAAATATCACCTTGTAATCCTAAATAACTCTCAGTACTCCCTGCAATAGAATATAGTGTATCTGTATAATGGAGATATGTTTGTAGGTGCAGGAATAAGTGAATTTTTGTTAGAATATACATAGGTATAGTATAAGAAAGAAATAGCTATACACGTACCGGTGTTTGGTGCTTCAAGAAGGGATTAATGAGAACAGATTTATTTCTATTTTATCTTTTTTTAAATAAATAGTTTCGATTTGTATCACACGTACCAACTCACATCTTGTTGGTGAAATATTTACTCCAAAACATGATAAATCATGTTATTAATAAAGTAATGAAGTATGATTCTGTTAAAGGTTAATTTTAAAGATATTCTGATTACTCTGGTCGTTTCTTATTCTTCTTTTTATCGGTGTCTTTAGCTGTTTATAGAACAAATCCTTGTCGTAAATAATATTTTTTAAATATAAGCTTTATTTACATATACTCTATGATAGTTTTATACAAATTAAAAATATATGCAAATATAAATATAAGAAAATAAAAGGGTACTTTGCTTTGCTCTAGTTTATTACTTTACAATATAAAACCTATTTCTCTCTAATTAAGCAATAGTGAGCCATACAAATACATAAATGTTAATACTATGGTTTTCATTATTTTCATTCAATACAGTCTCTTGCGTTCCTGAAATATAAAAAGGATATTCAATAAAAAGTGCATAAGCTTGTTATTAACTCGGATAAGCCAAATTTGGTTATTACGGAAGAGCGTACGTTGAGAGTCGCACGAGACATGAAATAAACACACCAAAATACTAATTTGCTCATGTGAACAAATTCAGTTTCACCAAAACGCACATATTCTTCATCCTGTCCGACAACTTTGAACGTCTTTACCAAATGAAGTTCACCCGAATATTTGATATACGACATCCGTCACTTCAAAAATATTACCTTTTTAGATGAAACTTGTCATTTCATTGTCAATGACTTATTCTTGAGACGAGAGGTCAGACACTAACTGACTACATTGAATGTATGGCGGTCCGCACTATCAAAGAAGAGATAACATTGTCTATACATTCATAGTGCGGATCAGGTTAATTGTGCGATCTTAATTATATTTCTGCAACCCTATGCTATTGTTCAGATAGGAGGAAAGGAGATTCAAAATAAAAACAAAACAAAAAGCATTTTTATACTTACGGCGATAACAATAGCGAAAGGAGAGAGTGTTTCACAGGAATTGACATCTATAAAAGAACCGTATTTTTTCTTTTTATATTTTTTTTTATCTCTTTCTCTCTTTTCTCACTTGACTACTTTTCACTTTACATGATTTTTGACTATTACTCATTTTAATTTATGTTAATATGATTCAACAACCTCCACCATACATTAATACTATTAATCGATCACACTACTTATCAAAAGTAAATAAACCACATCCATCTCGTTTGCTACCTTCCGTACTAATAGGTATTACAAAGAAAAATCCTCATTTCAGCTTTCTAGTTTTGTATATTTAGCTGACATATACATGTAACAATAGATTTCACTGCGATGATGCTATGTGATTTGATACCAACTCGTCGTTTAGCAAAAGGACGCTCATTACCAGAATTGGTTTTTTTTGTTAAAAAAATTACCCACCAAGCCAACATCAATTGTAGAACTGTTCTTGTGGCTTTAATTTATTTACAACGTGCTAAAGTAGCCCTACCAAAACATGCAGTAGGGAATGATGGTAAGAAAGAAAACTTTCTTTTTTAGCTCATGCAAGGTGTACTTAACTTACCCCTCTTATTTAGATACAACACATCGTATGTTTCTTGGTGCATTATTGTTAGCATCCAAATTCTTAAAAGATAGCATCTGGACGACAAACACCTTAACAAACAGACGACTTTATGAAATCTGTGGTGGTCTTTTCCCTCTAGAAGAAATTCACCAGCTAGAACGAGCATTCCTGACTCTTATTGAATACGAATGCTGGGTTGATGATAAGGATTTAGATATTTTCGTTCAGCAACACCGAGATGACTTTTCACTTTAAACAACATTTTTATATATTTTCATATGCCATTTTGTATATATTTTCTCTTTCATATCATGTCTGTAAATAGATCACTATTACTATTCTTTCTTCGTTAATTACCCAACTCATTCAACTCTTCAATTTTGATTTCTTTATTTCTTTGTATTCACCCAACACATATCTCAAACTTAAATATTACACTTAAGTCAACCTATTGCAACCTCATTTCTCTCGTTTTGCTTTTTATTATGTCGTACCACCTTTTGAAAAATAATAAAATGATCAAATATTACCATTTTTGATAAAGAAAAAAATATCGTCGATCTTATTATCGGACCAGCTTCCGAATTTTTTTTAAAGTGATAGTACTTTCCCTCTCTTTTCCCACTCGTTGTCTCTTAAAATTTACTAAGGAAAGGGGGTGATGCTAATAGAAAGCTGTTATTACTGCTATTTTGGAATTAGCCCCCTCTTCTATTTGTTCATAAAAGTCACCTCAAGACATCCATGCGGCCATGAAAGGTTTCACAAACTTAAATATTACTTATTTTCAAGTGATTCATAAAAACAGAACTCTCTGCACACATCAAATCAGAAATCATATTTATGCAACACTATTACAAAAATCTTTTGTTTTGTTTTATTAATACTTTCATTTCATACATTTCCTTTCTTTGTTGCGGCAGGAGTACCTATTCCTTTTCACATTATAAGAAAAGCAACAAAGAAAAAAACCAAGCTTGAAATGCTTATTTGTTTAATCCGAGACCATCATTCTCTCCATCATCTTAGTAAAAACTAAAAAAGAAAAAGCAATTGATGATATCATTTATAGTAAGTGTTATGAGTAAATGTCATATGTGAACATATGAATATTAATCTGCAGTGCTATTTGTTCATGTACCTTTTACTCAACGTCATTTCTACATATCCTATTGTTTTCATTTATACAAAACATAACAGGGGCGAAGTCAAAAAGAAAAGCTTATTTCGCATAACTGTTCTCCGAAGTCTGCATGTAACTGTTTTGAAATTAATGTCAGCCCTAAAAGACAATACACAATTTCTATTAGAGTATGATATCTAGGTTTTAAAAATGAATGTGCTCTTTGAAAAACATGCGTTTTTTATCTTTTAAGATGCTGAAAAAAAAATAAGGGTGAACTTTTATTTATGGTAAAAAAAACAAACATAAGAATATGAACGGAGCTGAATCTCGCTAATGTAAGAAAGAACCAATAGATTCATATCTGTGATAAACAATTCATCAATAACCTTTTAATATTAAAAAGGAAGATTTTAGTTTTGTTCTTGTAATGTATCAAGAACAATTTTTTTAAGTTATAAATTAAATCAGATTACATGTGCTTATCTAATATATGCCTCAATGCTAAACGCGTGTACCATGTCTGATTTGTTATTACTTTTCTTTTATGAAGAGCAACATGTCAAATAAACATATAATTGGCGGGCAAAATGAAGCATCATATCGCTTTACTATGGTCATTTGCAAATCACGTTGACAAAATAACATTGTAACGATAATATATAACACAACCTTGTGAATTATTACTAAAAAAAAATGCCAAAAAACAACAATCAAAGGTACTGAACACACCTTATTTCATTTATTCTTTCGTACTATGATTTAGAATGAGATGGTATTTATAATTACAGGTTATTTATATACATACTATTCATTATCTAGAGCAAAGTTTTATTTTAATATTCCCAATCCTATTTTGTGGAGAAATATTTCAGATGAGGCTGGTGTTTTTTTTTTTTTTTTTTTTTTTTTTTTTTTTTTTTTTTTTTAT
>VCJI01002305.1:17257-28823 GCA_024139395.1 Backusella morwellensis
GTGAACGAAACGCAAAAAAAAGAAACGGGCTTTAAATATACTCGACTATGATTGGCTTGGTGATTTTTCATAGGAAAAAGATTGGTCATTGTGAACCAAACTTGTCATTAGTTATCTCATAAGCCCATTTAGCTAATATTTATGTTTTTTTATTTTATTTTATGTTTCTTCTTCTTCTTCTTACTTGGTATTATTCTCTCTCTCTCTCTGTTGGTAACAGACTACTATTTTTGATTAACAGATGGGTTTATGCTTGATTTACCGGACACTCCGATAGCATTATTACCAAGTTCAAGAAACATACACTGAATCAAATCAAATGCAAGCCATGCTAAATGGTGTTGTATTTTTTATTTTGATATGATGATGGTTTAAGCCGCCAGTCTACTATCCTAATACTTATAAAAACAAGAATTTATAACTATAGCTTCTCTCGTAATATTACATACAAATCAATGGCCAAGAAAGTGATAGACTTCTCTGGTTTGTGTTACGGACTGCATCCTCTGCTTGTCAAATCAAGTAACGAAAAAAATGCCTTTTTTTAACTAAAATGAAAAACAAAGGCTGTACACACTCTTATACTTGTGTCCCTTTGCTTCATACAATACAAGTGCATTTATGTTTACACTTATAAATATATCATTCATGCTCATGCTTCAAAAGTCATGTCCACTTGAACCATAAAAAGTAACTCAAATATGATTGGCCAATTTCAAGTCGTCACTGCTCCAGCGAATTGGCGTAAAGTACGTGAACACCAACAAAAAAATAAAAAAGTGTTTTTACACTTCTTTCTGCATCTACTTTCTTTGTTATGGCCTTTCAAGACATTATCGAATGCACCGTTGTAAAATATCTAGAAGCAACATGAAAAACAACTTTTAATATTCACAATGTCGTTTTAGGATTTCAGCGGACAACAATTATCTGACCAGCTACTTCATGTGCTATTGACCGCGTTTGGCGTAAGAATAAATAGAAAAAGAGAGTATAGATATTTACACGCACCGATTGGAATACATAGGTCCTCAGTCTTGTTGTTGGATATAGCATGCAGTCGCTACAAATGCTTTTGATTGTATTTGCAGGTGGATTAGTTACTACAGCATTGGTAACTGGATATATAAGGGGGGATAGCGTATATATTGAAATTGACCGTGATTGATAACTTAGGTTGTTATTCCGCCATGGCCAATGTACAACAAGAACCCTCAAAAATGGGTCAAGCCAGCAGTCAAAAACACCGAATAATACTCATACCATCATTTGCATAATAATAACAATAAATATTATATATTATATTGGGGGCTTAAATTGAAGAAAGGGGAAACGATGCCCTCTCTTCTCCATCTCTCTCTCTTGTAAGATGCACCCCCTTTTTGTTATTGTTATTGTTATTAAATGTGTATTATTAGTATTATTTTTATTAAAAGCATGAAAAAGAGATCAAATTATTACATTAAAAAAGAAAAAAGTATTTACAACATATCAATTGTAAAGAAACCCGTACATGAAAGAAAGAACCAGAGAGGGAGAACTTGTTTCTCCCTCTCCCTTCTTTTTCTTGTTCTTTCAAAAGCCTCAAGACATACGTTGGGTAACTATGGCTGGTTCCGGCTCTACTACAATGTCAGTATAGCTCGGCGGTAGGTTGTTGGATCGAAGTGCCGCCTGGTAGGACGGTAGCTCTTCAGCAGTCAACCCCATTTCAGAATCCAACTCGGTAATCATGATCATCAAGCAAAAGCGGGTTGATGCGCAGGGTGCATTGTCCGGATGTACTCTTTGAAAGGACCAGCCAACACGATGTAAAGAGTCGCTTTTTGTGAATTCTTTTAATGTCTGTTTTAGCTGTCGCTCAAACTATTTTAGAGGAATAAATACAATGCTTTTCTTTTTTTGTTTTCTCAATTACTTCTTTAATTCGAACAAGCAGCATTGATCTTCGTTTGCTTGTCCAAAAGCTCAAGCCGGTCGGAATCAAAAGTAGTAGGAGTGGACACCACATTGAAATACTGAGTGAGCGCGCAACAAATGTAAAGATGGCTGAACAAATGACGCATAAAATGGCAACTACAAAAATGTAAAAGTCGACATGATGTGAAGGACAGTGATCTTGAACAAGAGTGCGAAGTTGATCTATTCGAGCTTCTACCAATGTTTTTGGCAACTTGGTTTGGTTGAGTTAATGAAAACACAGACATGAATTATAAATATACCATACAAGTGAGGATAAGTTGTTGACCAGATCTTCCTCTTCGTCTATACACAACAGTTTGGGTGGTCTCCAACGCAAACTAACGACATACATACTTGCCAGCATGGTTATTGAGCAACTTTTTTCAAGGGAGGAAGAGGAGAGAAAAAGGAAAGCCCTAATCCATCTCTGTGTCCATATCTTGGTTTGTTGAATCAGAAAACAAGGAGGTTTTAAAAGGGGGTTCTTTTCGAAGGAGTTGTTCTACCAACACTCGATGGAGAAACTCAAGAAATACTTGATATTTAAACTCAGTTTGCATTGTATGAATTGGGGTTACCACTTTGTGTAAATAAGCTGTGTAATCTTGTCAGAAATAAACTAGCAAGTTAGGGAGACTCTATCCAGAGTCTTATTATAGCCCAAGTTTGCTTGTGTTTTTATTACTATGGAATGGTGGAAAACAACCAAGATATATTTTGCTCAAACTAGAACAATAGATGATCATTATAATCGACATTGGGCTTAGTCAGATGTGTATGTGAGTGGATGGTGACAGGAAATGGACGGTAGGAAATACTAGGATTGGACTAAAACTTACTTGGATAGCTGGCATTCCCGAAAATAATCAAGTAGACTTTTTTTTTTAAAAAAAAAAAAATACCATCACAACACTCATAAAACAATTGACAATCCTGAGAATTTAATATTCTTATATAGAGAGTTGGTTTTTGTTGTTTTCAGCATTATTCGTTATGTGTTGATTTGATATGCTTACTAGTGACTCCCCTTATAAAAGGGCTGAGATAATACAAGCAACTAGCCCAGTAAAAGCAAACTGAACAAGTTGTCACCTGGAATATCACTCTTGACAGGTCTGAGCAACTTAATGCCATAGACGCAGTTATTTTTCTTTTATATATAATGCGTTGCTACTATTTGCAGCGCAAAGTTTTAGTTGATATGCATGGATCTGATTGGAATATTTATATCTTGATACATGTTTTCTGTTGTCAAACTTATCGATATATTTATGAACTGGTTTCATTTTTCGTTATCATTATCTATATCTGTCATATGCTTTCGATTCATCACATAAGTCAAGTCACAAATAGCTTATTAACTATCCCTAATAATGGGAAAAAAAGGGACAACCTTTAATTGTTGTTACTACATTAATTTTATATATAGCGAAGCAATTCCGCTTCATTGTTTAAATGCACATGAACATTTTTGTTGCTTGATTTTCTTTTCACTCCCTAAAATGGTACTAATAATGAGTACCAAATAATATAAAAGCTTGCTAGTTTTATTCTTCTTCATTTTTTAAATATATACACATACACACACAATATCATGCCTTTTAACAAGAATAAAACGAACAGATATCCAGAGGTTCTTGATGTGAACGGAAAGCAAGGTATAAATATATAGTCATTTACATCCTCCAATCAGTCTAACCATTTTATCCCTTAAGCTCCCAAACCAAAACAAAAGTATGAAGTTAAACCTACTTTTCTCAATCCTCGTACAGTGAGAAATGCGCCCGAAGACCAATTACAGTGCCATATAATGTAATCTCCATAGTACACAAAATTACCCAACTTTTTATCAAAATTGTAAACAAAAGATATTCCCCAAAGCTGTTGAATAAAACTCTTTATTAAAATCAAGTTGACAATGAGGAAACTATACACAACTGGTTAATTGTTGTAAAGTAAAAATCATTTATTTCCATTTATTCATGTTTGGTAAGCGATTAAAAGTCGGTAAAAACAACACACTCCTCACCAAACAACTCAGTGGAGAGGCTATTTTACAAGAAATGATAATCATTTAGTATAATGTGCTCACTCATCTATTTAACATAATAAAAACTTACAATACACGAGACTTGGATTTAAGACCAACTTCTGTGATAGCATCCACATCCTTTTGATCCATTTCAAAATAAACAAGATTGTCCTTTATACGTGAAAGTGTGACGGATTTAGGAATGACAGCATAGCCACGATTGACGCCCCAATTGAGAATCACCTGAGCTGGTGTCTTGTCATATTTTGTGGCAAGCTCTTGAATCTGTGTAAAGTAGAAACGGTTCATTATATATTTTATAGATATTTCTCCTCAGCCTCCCCTATAACTTACCAATGGTTCACCTAGTATTTTCAATATGGTGTTTGTAAGAGCATAGCTACCAAGAGGTCCATAAGCTGTGAGAATGATTCCTTTGCTTTTACAATACTCCAACATTTCTTCTTGAGAAAAGTTAGGATGGATCTCAATCTGGTTCACGGCAGGAGGAATCTCACACTGACTCAATAACTCCTCTAGCATGGGGATAGTGAAATTGGAGACGCCAATGGATCGGACATCACCAGCCTTAACTAGCTTTTCCATGGCGCGCCAAGTGTCGACAATTGGTACATGTGTTGGTTTGAGTTTCATCGGTAGCTTGAGGTTCATATCACTATACTCATATCCATTAAAAGCAAAAGAGACTGGCCAATGCATTAAATACAGATCAACGTAGTCAATTTGAAGATGCTTTAGGGATTTTTCAAAAGCGGGACGGACATGCTGAGGCTCATGGAACTCGTTCCACAACTTTGTGGTAATAAAAACATCTTTGCGGTCAACACCGCTATCCTTGATAGCATTTCCTACTGCTTCTTCAGATGCATCTGTTGTGTGGTGAGTTATAGGCCAATTCATTTATTGTATTAAAAACTTACAAAAATGCGCAGTATCAAAGTGTCTATAACCGCATTCAAGTGCATACTTGGAGCATTCATAGACCTTATCAAAAGCACCTTCCTCATTAAATGTACCGTAGCCAATAAGTGGGAAATCATAGTCACTATTAAGCTATTTATTCATATACCCACCGCAAAATGGTTAGTAAATCATTCGATTTACAGTTCAAAACTATACCTTAACTGATGGAACAGGAGACATATTTGGGGGGGGCGGTTAAATTATAAGATTTAAACAGATATAATAATATATAAAAAAAAAATAACTTTTTTAAGCTTTTATAGAAAATCTTCCCGTTCGCTGCAATCGGTCAAAAAAGTATAAATTGGTTGAACGGGCAACAACATTCTAGAAAAAAAAACCTGCAAGTAGACTGGATTACTTTATAGAAGAAGAAAAGGCGTTTATTTTTTGTGAATATATATTTTTCTTAAAATAGAATTCCCGTGTTTATATAAAGAAATAGGCATTGCTCTTCTTTATTTATCGGTCCCTGCTTAAATGCAGATATAAATTGCTATTCACTTTGTAGATCAACTATTATACTGTTAATATCGAAATAATAGAATATATGCATTTGTTATCTTAAATATTCTACAGTTCATTATTAAACTCTAGCTTCTCCAATTGAAAATTCCTGTTGTGGTACATCTTATAAAAAACTAAAATATCCAATGAATAAACTTTTGACAGTTTGCCGGGAGCGATGAAACGAATAAGGAAGGTTTACGCCCACTTGCATCTGTAAGTTTTGAGATTCACTAAAACATAAACAAAGTTGTTCTCTTCTCCTTTTCTTTTAGTTTGATTCGATTTGTTGATAACTCTTATATTAAATAGTGCTGAGCCCCGTTACGACACAGCTAAGCTTAGAGTAGAAATATAAAAAGAGTCCACAGTTAAAACAACCTTTTGTCGTTCACATGTCACCTGTTCCTTTAGTTAAGGTATGCTTTGTGCCAATGATCTAAACTTGTACCAATTTTCTATTTTCTATTTTTTTTTCTTTAAAAAAAGCTTAACAGCGGTTATGATTTTCCGCTTATTGGCTATGGCACATACAACGTCGAAGGAGATTACGATCGAGTCTATAAAAGCTGTAAATATGCTCTTGAATATGGATATAAACATTTTGACACCGCAAGTATTTGTAAGGTTTAAAATAAAAAGAGCATAGTACCTGACATTAAATACAGTGAATTTACACTTAGACAGAACTGAGCCGTCATTAGCAAACGCGATAAAGGATACAAACATAGACCGTCAAGAACTATTTATTACTACAAAACTATGGAACAATTTCCATGAGCCCCGACATGTACGATCTAGTTTGGACCGTTCCTTGAAATATCTTGAGACCGATTATATTGATCTCTACTTAATGCATTGGCCACTCTCTTTTGAATTCAAAGGGTATGAGTTTGATGATATGACCATCAAGCAATCCAAACCTACCAACGTACCTATTGTCGATACTTGGCGTGAAATGGAAAAATTGGTCAAGGCTGGTGTCGCTCGATCCATTGGCGTCTCCAATTTCACTATCCCCATGCTAGAAGAGTTGCTGAGCCAGTGTGAGATTCCTCCTGCCGTGAACCAGATTGAGATCCATCCTAATTTTCCTCAAGAAGAACTGTTGGAGTATTGTAAAAGCAAAGGAATCATTCTCACCGCTTTTGGACCTCTTGGTAACTATGCTCTCACAAATAAGTCATTAAAAATACTAGATGAACCTTTGGTAGGTTATAATGGGAGGGTTGTCTATTTTTGAAACAAAAGTACTGGATCCAAGTGCTCATAAAGTTCCTAGATTCAAGAGCTTGCCACGAAATACGACAAGACACCAACTCAAGTGATACTGAACTGGGGTGTCAATCGTGGTAATGCTGTCATTCCTAAATCCTTGACCCCTTCGCGTATAAAGGACAACCTTGTTTATTTTGAAATGGATCAACAGGATGTGGATGCTATCACAGAAGTTGGTCTTACAGCTAAGGGTCGATTATTGTAAGTTTCCTCAAAATAGAGCAAATCAGTTTTACTAAATACGCTCAATAGTGACTCCACTTTTTTCTTGGGCGATGATTGTATTGTTTTCTCTGACTAATAATAGCATAACAAAAAAGTTCTTATTTTTTATAAAGATAATAAAAATTAAAAGGTTCCATTTTTTTTATATATACTTTGTAAGAGTATCTACTAAATGTAAAAGTAATATGTTTTGAATTATTCATTGTTAGGAACGCTAACAATATAATAAGGAAGTGCAGGCTATTGTAGAAAAGTTGGTTAGTAAACATATCACTTGCTTTCATCATTTTTATTATACTTGCCTGTATTTTTTTATTTCTATCACACTGCACTAACCACTCAGGCTTAACAATAGGTATAGAATGCTGAACGGCGCGATCATAGTTTGCTCCACCGGGTAATTGAGCCAACAGGTGTGTTGTCTCGACACTGACCTGATCCGACCATGATGCACCCATCTTTGTCAACAAATCCTTCATCTCACTAATGGCTGGCTCTGGCTCCTCAAACATACCAAAGGCGACACGAATACCGGTCAAATTCTCCATCTTGTGTGTGCGTGCAGTCACCTTATTTGACTGATATTCGCCCGAGGTTGTCTTAATAACAATATGAAACTCAAACTCATGGTCCACATCCAATCCAGAGAGTTTAATAAAGCTGGTATCACTAGGAACATGCTAATATTTGATGGTGGGTTTATATGCTCTGCGTGTTTTTTTATTTTATTTTATTTATTTATTTTTTTACCTGTGCCAACTTTGTATCATTTTTGTAAACATCCAATGATCTCAACTTTGCCTTGTGCAAGACAAGTGGGTCCCATTCCAATATAAGCGAAGTCTGAGTGATGTTCTTGACGCGAACAACAGGCGACTCTGGCTCCTTTGTGCCAAAAGTTGTCAAGATAGACTGTTGTAACTCCCAAAATTCCTTCATCTTCTTTTCTTCTTCGGGTACATTGCGACTGACGGCAATATTGACAATGCTGCCGGAGGTCACACCTTTGGGAAGTAAAAGTGAAGGAAACTCGATCAGATGATGGTCTTCTGTTAACAGAATGGCCTAAGTTTCATTTAAATATTTAAAAAAAAATACTCCTCGTGTACTTTTTTCAACTTGTTGACTTGTCATTTTATTACCATGCCAGCATCGAGCTTTCCTACTGTAAATTGAACGGAGGTCATCTTGCTTTGTTAAAAAAAAACGAATAAAATAAGAAATAAAGAGAGGAAAGTGAACAGGAACCACTTTTGATGAAAAAAATGGCTCTTTGTTATGGCGCGATTTGAATTTTCCAGCAAGTGTATTCCAAATTTGGTTATATCAATCTTTGGACTTTCCTGATGTGCTTTTCAGCAGTGTCCATACGTTGAAAATAGAGTGTTGGACTGATTAGTACTTTTATTAATTCGCTTGAAGGGATTCATATAAATGGTTGCTGTGGTTACTTTGGCTTTAACAAGTGGTCGTGACTTTTATGTTCTGCAAAAATGGAAATCTTGGCAAATGTTAATAATCGATTCATTTAGAGCTATTACACTTGGACATCTATATGAATCATTAAAATTAAAAAGTTTAATTCATGCATATTATATATCAAACACATACTGAAGTTGCCTTTTTTCTTGTTCACTTTAAGCTAATGACGACGAAAAATATATTCTTTTGCTATTTGACAAATTCATTATGTGTCACGTAGCTTAACTCCGTTTCTGTAGTTAGTTTTGAGATAAAAACCATGGATTATTACACTTTTGATATTAATTACTTTAGTCTTATTATTTTGACGCGTATTTGTTTTTCTTTTTAAACTCTTTGTCACAATGTTTATATTCAAAGGTAGAGGTAGTACGAGAAAGAAAACAACTGTAGCACATTTGATATCGAAAAAACAGGTCACTTGATACGCTTTGACTTTACAAGTCATACGCCATTTTTTTTCTGCGGCTATAAAAAGAAGACACATTTCAGATATTGGTTTTTTTCATTTCTTTTCTTTCTCTACTTTTTTTTTCTTTTTTTTTTCAAATCTAAAACACACGCACATACGCTATAATGTCTTTTGTTCCCTCAACAAAGGTATTTCTCACACTACATCTGGTTCTAAATTAGTTCTAAGTGACTTTTTGTTGGATAGCTTAATAACGGTTATGATATGCCATTGATTGGATATGGCACATTTGGTGGAAGAGATGCTCCTAGTAAAGTCTATGAAGCAGCAAAACAAGCGCTTGAATATGGTTACAGAAGTTTTGATACCGCCTCTCTATGTAAGTTTTTATTACGTGTTTAAAAAGGGGGTAGAAAAAATCTGACTAGATTCATTTAGACAGAACCGAAGAAGCACTAGGTAAGGCCATCGCCGAGAGTAGTGTCGACCGTAATGATCTATTTGTTATCACAAAGCTATGGAACAATTTCCATGAGGCCAAACACGTCCGACCTGCATTCAATGACTCACTTGGAGCCCTTCAACTGGGCTACATTGATCTCTTTTTGATGCACTGGCATCTTTCATTCGAATACAAGGGCGAGGGAGTCCTCACGGATGATGAAAATATGAAGCCCACCGGCGTTCCAATCACGGAAACCTGGAAAGCAATGGAACAGCTTGTCAAGGATGGCGTTGCGCGTTCTATCGGTGTATCTAATTTTACCATCCCCATGCTTGAGGAGATTCTTGGCCATTGTGAGATTCCTCCTGCTGTCAACGAAATCGAAATTCATCCAAACTTGGATCAACAGGAGATGATTGATTTTTGTGCAAGTAAAAATATCACCTTGATTGCGTATTCGCCTCTTGGTAATCCGGGATTTCGACAGGAACTTAAAATCAGTATTATTGATGAGCCAGTGGTAAAGAAAGATGAGATATACAGTATCTCTTTTTTTGTGTGTGTGTGTGTGTGTGTGTGTGTTAACATATCATATTCTAGGTGCAGGAACTCACCACAAAGTATAATAAAACACCAGTTCAAGTTTTACTCAACTGGGGAATCAATCGTGGTTATGCTGTCATCCCAAATCCGTTACACCTTCACGTATGAAGGATAACTTGGTTTATTTTGAAATGGATCAAAAGGATATCGATGCTATCGCAGAGGTCGGCAGAAAATCACCAATACGTACTTGCTCGCCACTTGGATTTTGGGGTGAATTTTGTGATGTGTTTGGCGAAAAAAGCTCCTAAATAAAATCTTTAAACTTTCATACCACATCAACTGTGGCTATCTCGGGTGTATATACATGGTTATGATTGATGATGCCAAAGTAGAAGCGGTTACTAGTGAGAGGCTTGCATATGAAAAAATAGAATTATACCCATTTCAAAACCAATACGCTAGGGCTTCCAGCTCAGAGAGGTCAAAGATTTTACAAGAATGGTATCTGTAATTATAATAATGACAGGAATATAAGTGAATAATGATGCTATTGAGCATGTCTAAAAAACCGCATAATTATAACAAAAGAGAAAATGTTTGTTACACATTTTTGTGCATTGCATCTAGTGAGCGAATTACTATTTTTAAATCGTTGCTGATCACTCGCTGATTAATAATAGATCGACTTTTTTTTTTTGTTCTTCGTCGTATTCTTGTGATTTATGAAGTATTCCATCTACTTTTTTCATAAGAAAAGAAGCATTCCTTTGTCATTGTTCCAATGCTACGTACAAAAGAGACAGATCAGAAAAAGCGCACGTGCTCCAAATAAATCACATGACTCAAAACAAGAGTTGATTTCCATTCGATTCCAAACGTACAAAAGTCTTAAGAATAAAAGAAAGAAAAATACCTCTCTTTCCATAAAGAGCAGGAATAAATAAAGAAAGGAAACCTCAAAATATAAACAGAGACGGCTGTTCCAATGTTTTATTGCCAAAACAAAAAAAAAAAGGATGCACAATTCTTATTCCGACAACAAAACCACAAAAAATATAAAATGAGACTTCATTTTTTTTTAACAATTTTTTCTTCCCTTTTCTCCTAAAAGTAACCAGACCCAAAAAAATGACTCGTAAGTTTTTTTTTTCCCTTTTTTTTAGAGAAGAAGCCATTATCAATGAATCAGAAGAGGATAACACCAACATTGCTCTCTAGGCGGTAATCAAAGAGAACAAGCTCGTGCAAAGAACTTGAAGAAGAAGGAAAAGGAAAACAAGGGAAAGTCAAGTATGAACGGCCAAACACTTACTCAAAAGAAAGAAAGGTACGTTGTATAGTTGAAGAAGCTAATGAAAAACGTGTTTTATCATTGTATTGTGTTTTTGTTGTTAATTATCAAAACATCAGTGACGCTGCCATTATGCGTGCTAAACAGGAAGCTGCTTTGGCAAAAAAGCAGGCTGAGGCTGCTGGTGGTGCTAAGAAATAGAAAAATTTTAATATTTTAAAACTAACTTCATAATACAACAAAACGACATTACAATTTACATATACAAAAAAAAATCGCCCGAGTCCGTTGGCTTATCTTGGTTTCGCAAAGGATTCTCTTCTATGATGACTTTCTAAGACTCTGGGTTCTGTCCTTCTAAGTACCAAAAAACAAAAAAAAAAAAAAAAAAAAAAATTTTTT
>VCJI01002309.1:0-14636 GCA_024139395.1 Backusella morwellensis
TAAGTACACTACTACTACTACTACTACTACTTACAGTCTGCTTTGGTAGGATCGTATTCTTCTACAAAGTCGCCGTACATGTATTGTAAAGTAAGGGCCGATTTGCCGACACCACCAGAACCAACCATGATGATCTTGTGGAGCGGAAGGCTTTGCTTTGCTTTCGATTTACCCATTGTTTGTTTATTAAGGGATTAAGGTTGTAAGTATTATAAAAGAAAAAGAAAAAAGAAAAAGAAAGAGAGAAAAAAATAAAATAAATAAATTTTAATTGCCTTTTAAAAATAACACGAGGGAAATATAATAATAATAATGGGGAGATCAATTACTTTAATAGGAAACAGGAAAACTTGTTTGTTTTATTTTTTCAACTAATTATGCATTGTTCCTCAGTCCTCTTCTTTTTGTTGAGTTTATCCATCAACGAATGGTGATCGTGGAGCACTGTTTTCTCCATTTGCATCGTATGCATCAGAAGCGCAGGATTCTCACACAACGCACTCTGCTCCTGTGCAGTGAGACCGAGTGCTCGCGAGTATTTACGGATGCTGTCGGCCTGTGGATGATTACGTAACATGAGGTTATTACTGCGTTCCCTTACACTGCTGCTTTTCACTCCGTGTAGAGGATGGTGTGGTGTCGGTGGATGGTGGAGTGTTTTGGAGCCACTGTTGAACTCGAGGGGGATGCCACCTCGACTCGTCGGTTTACGTTCCTGATTACTTTGGTTATATAGCTTTGCTGAGAATGCCCACTTTAAAATGTGGGGTGGATCAAGATGGGCACATTAATAAACTGTTCGTTGCAAATACATTTATACAAAACTTACGCCGTAAGAAGGTTGCTGATCATTCACTTTGGGCGGACATGAAAATGCAGATTTCTTGCATTCCTTATGACAAATTAGTGAACAAACTAGAACAAAAAAAGGTCAAGATAAAAGAGGGAAGAGAATGAGATTTTTTTTAGTATAAAATAAAATTATTTATAGAATATAAAAAAATAAAAATAAAATACTCCCTTTACCTTCACAGTATATGGAGCCTTCAGTCATTAAATCACCACATACTTTGCATTCAACAACTATAAATAAAAAAGAAAAATGTCAATACTTTTTCATAAAAAAAGGCGTCATTCTTGTGCTTGTCACCTTTTGCAAATTGTATCTCTACAAAAGGATGGCCTTCATGTTCTTTTATAGCATTAAAGTTATTTTTTGGTTGTGGTGATTTCTTGATGTCTAATAGATCATATAAACTTGTATCTAAAGTCATTTTATAAAATGAGTTTTACAAGTGTAGTCAAGCATGTATCATCTTGATATATTACCGTTTGGATGTTGCTGCCTTTTCTTGATGACAGCATTGTTATCTGTGTTTATTGTTACTGGTTTTGGTTTTCTTTGGTATTTCAATAACCATTCATGGTTTAATAATTCGGTGCTTGACGATCTTTCATCAGGGTCTTTTTGGAAACAACATAAAAGGAAACCACGCATTTCCTAAAATGTAAATATTTGTATTATTAGTATATTGTACACACACATACACACACACACACTCTCTCTCTATCTGCTTTGATTTTACATTTGAAATGTTTTGGGGTATTGGTGGATGTTCATCTTCGACGATACGAAACATGGCAGACATGGCAATCAAATCTGAATAGGGTGGCTTTCCAGTCACCAATTCAATTAGTGTACAACCCAATGACCTAATATATAATAATAATAATAACAATAATAGCAAAAGAGGTGATGATATATTAGTATACATCAAATGTGGTTAAAATAGAGCTTACCAAATGTCAGATTTAGTGGTTGCTCCTTTCAATTCAATCACTTCGGGTGCCACTAACAAAGTAGAATGACGTTAATAAAGAAAAAAAAAAAACTTGGGAAAACAATCTTTACTCCAGTAAGGTGTTCCAGACACGGTTTCAGTATCGGCACTCTTGATCTTTAAGTTAAGCGAAACACCAAAGTCTGTCAATTTGACATCACCTGTCTTTGTTGTCAAAATGTTGGCAGCCTTTAGATCACAATGAACCACCTGATTTGAATGGAGGTATTGTAAACCTTTTAGTATCTTTATACAAAAGGAGGCAACGAGCTTCTCGGGGAATGCGCCAAATGCTTTTAATGTTGACATTAAGGATCCATTTTCTGCATATCTATTCATCTTGTTATTAGTGCTGTTGTAACTTTGGTTATTATCATGATGGCTTACTCTAGTATGATGTTGACATCGAATTGTGTCGGTATAAAACCAATATACTTTACTATATTGGCATGGGATAACGTTTTTAATAAATTGACTTCTTTCTAAATGATATTATTCGTAAATAGAATAATTTAGTATTATTACCCTTCTTGTCAATTACTATGTTTATTATTTACCATGATTTCTTGATACAAGTTTTTGTCTTCTAATTTCATTTTTTTAACTGCAAGTGTCTCTCCTGTTGCCAGATCAAGTGCTCTAATAAATGATAATGATCAATTGAGTTATTTGGCTATACGATATTTTTCTTTTTTTTTTTGCCCAAGTTTACCTGTAAACAGCGCCAAATTGACCTTTTCCTATGCAATTACCAAGTTGCTAAAATAGAGATATTTTTGAGTGAATCAAGTACTCATATCATTTCGACAAAATAATAAAAAAAAAGTATACATACGTAGTTTGTAATTATGTTTCCTTTTTCATCCTCCAATGCAATTCTTCCACCACCCAACTCGTCTTGTAACGATAAGTGCTTGACCTCCGACTTTCGTACGATTATCTTTTCTTCTGCAGCAGGTGGTTCGCTATCAGATGAAACCGAACTGGATCGATTTGCTCGTGGTTGAGTTGTGGTAGATAAAAGAGGAACTGAAGGCCGTCGCCCTCCATTAGGTGATGTTGTTGGTTTGGGTCGAAGTGGGGATTTGGGCGGACGAGAACAAATGGGCGAGGATGCTATTATAAAATGATGAATAAAATGGTTGAGGATGAAAAAACACACACACTATTATTACCAATGGCGTTTTCTTTTTTCGTAGGATTAGTCATTGTTGGAATAGTATTGACTCGAAGTGGTCCATCATTCATTATATCAAAACCGGTGTCTCCTATTATTGCTATAAGCTGAGATGAATATATTTTGATTTGATTTTCTTTATTTACCTTGGTGTTTATCCTCCTTTTTTAAGAGGAGGGGGTTTTCTGTTGATGTGAGTTGAGCTAATGTCAGGATTGTATGTATTACCTAAAACATATATTTCGTTACGATTTAGAACCGTATTATTACAAGATGAAAATCACATCTACTACTTTACAGATGGCATATCTTTAGCATCAAACAAATCATTTGTTTGAAATAAATGACTATCGTCTAACCCAAGCTATATTTTTTTAAAAAAGAAAAAAAGAAGAGAGTGAGAAAACAATCAATACAGATGATATACTCCTATAATTTATACAATACCTTTTTAGCCCCTTGTAAAAACCGTGTTATATTATCCATCTATATTATCATCATTATTATTTAGAATATAAATTTATTTCATTGTTATTTATTATTACTTTAATAAATGAAAAATCTTTTTGGCCAACATTTTTTATTGTCCCCGGTTTAAAATGATTGACTAGACTATAATAATAGATAATAAGAAATCAGTTGTTCTTGTTTATATTTTGATTGTCTCACACTTACTTGCAAAGAATAATGCCGTTTTTTAATGATGGGTGTAATTGACCTCGTTCAAGCGAGATATCTAACGTTTGGTTCAAGTACAATATCACTTTCTCTTCATCTAGCTGATCTTTTGCTAGTTGTAATCGAGTACTGGACATATATTTTTATAAGTATCTATTATACAAGTTATTTCTGTCAAAAGAGATGGTATTATGTTTTTTCTAAAAAAAACAAAACAAAAAAAATAAAATAAAAAAAATAGATGGAAGAAAGAAAGTGAGGAAAAAAAAAGAATGAAAAAAGAGAATAAAGAATATCTTTTTAGCAAGATTCTCATTATATAGTTTATATATGTGTGATCTCTCTGCTTCTCTCTTTCTCTCTCCTTCCTTATTCCCTTCTTTTCTACTCACTGCTCAAACTTTAAAAAGGAAAAACCTCCTGTAAATCTCCCTTCAAATGTGGATAGTCACACTTTCATTTTGGTGGTTTTAGTATTAATTGATTTATTATCATAAAGAAAGGACTTGTGGTAAGAGAAAGTACTATTTTCGTTCTACTTTGTACTGCTATTAGTATTAAGTATCATCAAAATCGATGTCTTGCTCTCGAGAATATGTTAAAGCTGTCGATTCCGAGAAAAGGTAAAATCTGTTATTAATAAATAAATGCATAGTCCAAGCAAAATAGCGCTCCAATCTGGATTGGTTAACCAAATGAAATGAATTAGTGTTTTATTTTCACTAGTTATTGAATTCATATTGCTGAAAAGCACATGTAATAATAATACAGCCTTTTAATGCATGCTATCACTTGTACGAATAATACTCCTACCGGTTTATATGCAACACACCATATTGAACATGGGTTACATGATAAATCTATTTTGCTGATATCATAAAATTCCTCGTTAGCAATAATCAGTTGTAATAAAATGCCATTTTTTTTAGTTGAAAACCATCAGGGAAAAGAAAACGCAAATGAAATGTATATAATCAGTTTTTCCTTTTTTGAATTCATCATCCCTTATGCTGATATTGGAAATGTAACCACCGCCACTTCCAAGTTGATCTTTTTCCTGATCTGAAGTATCGGCTGTGATGAAACATGTCTTGTAAATTCATGGATATTTACTCCTCTTTGGCAATAAAAAAAATCCATTACTCGAGTGAGATCCACATCAGGAAGTAAACATATATGCAAAATGAAATGAAAGAATTGAGAGGAGGTTTTTTTTGTTAATTTACTGGTTGACGAGATTCTATGAAACATCTCAAGTCATTTTATTATAGTAATACGCATGTGCCATCAATAGCATTCATATTTTAAACAAAACTTTATTAGATAAATACTTGAGGCATTCAAGAAGACGCAGATTTAGGAAACATGCTTCCCACAATGACATAGGCACCCTTTTTGTCCCATGTGTTGTCTACTTGTACCTTTTTCACTACAACTAAAGTGAGGAATTGCTTCCAGGATAGAACTTGGTCATTTATAAGCAGTGAGAAAATATATCCACCGAGATGGTAAAAGGGTAAAGGTGAGTCATTAGTTTTGTTATTGATATTGCTATGGCAACCAGCAACGATGGCAATAGTGCACAGATGTGTATTTTTCGTCCAATTAAAACTCACCATGGTAACCGGTGATACTGGGTTTTAACCTTTTTTTCTCGTTGGAACAAAACGTAAGAGTGTAACGCACAATCGTGGTTTCTTCAACACTATTCAACAATGGCACCCTTCTACGCTGTAAAGTCTGATAATGTCCTCAAAAGAGTAGAGGGTAAATACAATTAAGATATAATGATGGATGGATGGATGGATGGGTGGATAGATGGATGGATGGGTGGATAGATGGATCAGATTACATTTATATTCTGAATTTGGATTGGGATTCGGATGCTTTTATTAACAGGATATTTCTATTTTAGAGCTTCAATCTGTTGGTCAGGATGAAGCCGCATTACAGGCACTTCACGATGTTGTTGTATCTAAACGTTCTCGTAACAACCCAATCACCGTCATGGAGCCCATCATGCTCAAGTATGTTGAGCTTTGTGTCGAATTGAAAAAGGGCAAGATGGTGAAAGAAGGTCTCCATCAGTACCGTAACATTGCTCAGAACACCAGTGTCAACTCGATTGAGGTACGCAAACATACATACATACGTACATATATGTTGTCACTTCAACAAAGCACGCATACTTATTATTATAATAACAATAGACCATCATGAACAAGTTGCTTCAGCTCGCCGAGCAAAAAGTTGCTGAAGCCCGTGAACAAGCCAACAAGATGGCAGTCGATGTCGATGATCTTGAGGCCTCGGAAACCCCTGAAAGCATCATGCTCAGCACCGTTTCTGGTGATCAAAGCAAGGACCGCACCGATCGCGCGCTTGTTACACCTTGGCTGAAGTTTTTGTGGGAAGCCTATCGCACTGTTCTCGATATCATGAGAAACAACTCTCGCTTAGAATCCCTCTACCATTCCGTCACCTTAAAAGCCTTCCAATTTTGTTTGACCTATCAGCGCAAGACTGAATTCCGTCGTCTTTGTGAAATCCTTCGCAACCACTTTTTGAACGTTGCAAAGTACTCTCATCAGCCTCATGCTGTCAACTTGAACGACCCCGACACGCTTCAGCAGTATTTGGAGTCTCGTTTCGCTCAACTCAACGCAGCCGTCGAACTCGAATTGTGGCAGGAGGCCTTCAAGTCTGTCGAGGACATCCACACCTTGCTCACCACCTCAAAGCGACCTCCCAAGCCCGTCATGATGGCCAACTACTATGAAAAGCTCACAAAGATCTTCATGGTCTCGGACGACTACCTCTTCCACTCGGCCGCTTGGAACAGATTCTCTGCCGTCGAGCGCTCCATCAACAAGAACCTCTCCGAAGAGCAGCAGTCCTTGATGGCCTCCACCGTCCTCTTGTCTGCCCTTGCCATTCCCATCATCACCACCACAAAGACCCGCCCTGGCTACGTCGAGGCCAACGAGTACCGCATCTCCAAGCTCAACCGTCTCTCCATGCTGATGGGCTTGCCCAGCCACCCCACCCGCACCGGTCTCTTGAAGGAGGCTCTCAACAAGAACATCCTCTCCCGTGTCCGCCCCGAGATCCGCGACCTCTACAACATCCTTGAGGTGCAATTCCATCCCTTGTCCATCTGCAAAAAGATCAACCCCATCATCACCAAGCTCTCCGAGGATGCCGACATGGCCAAGTATGTTCGCCCTCTCCACCAGGTCATCTTGACCCGCTTGCTCCAGCAATTGTCGCAAGTCTACACCACCGTCAAGCTGGACTTTGTCTTGAACCTCGCCTCCTTCCCCGCTCCCTTCAACTACGATGCCGCCACCATTGAAAAGTTCATCATGAATGGCTGCAAGCGCGGCGAGCTGAACATCCGCATCGACCACGCCTCCAAGAGTTTGACGTTTGAAACCGACTTGTTTGCTCCTCCCAAGGACACAGTCACCGAAGGCATCCAGCTCCAGTCCTCCCCCGCCGACCTGATGCGCACCCAGCTCTCCCGCTTGGGCGTCTCTCTCCACGGCGTTGTGCAGATGATTGACCCCAGCGTCAAGGAGGACGCTGCTCTTGCCAAGCAGCAGGTTGTCCAGCGCGCACTCAAGGGCGCCGAGGAAGAGCACAAGGTCACCATTGCTCGCAAGATTGAAATTGAGCGTCGCAAGGAGATCATTGAAACCGAAATTGCACGCAAGGAGAAGCAGATTGCACAGGAAAAGGCCATTGCCGCCGCCAAGAAGGCCGAGGCTGAGAAGAAGCGTGTCGAAGAGGAGCAGAAACGCCGCGAAGAGGAGCGTCTCAAGCGCATCCAGGACGAAATTCAGCGCGACCAAGCCAAGCGCATCGCCGAAGAAATCTCCAACAAGACTGGCCTTCAATTGAAGCCTGAGGAGATTGAGCAATCCGACGTCAAGACCTTGCTCGACCTCAAGGTGTCTCGCCTCCAGACCGAACAGAAGGAACTCAGCGAGCGTCTCAAGTCGGCCGGCAAGCGTATCGACCACACAGAACGTGCCTACCGCAAGGAGGAAATCCCTCTCTTGGAAAAGGACTACGAGAACCAGCAAAAGACCGACAAGGCCTTCCACGAGGCATCTCGCAAGGCCGCCCTTGTCAATGCCAAGCAGCAGTTTGATGAGGACATGAAGATGAAGCAACGCCTCACACGTATCATGGGCGACTACACGACATACAAGAACAAGCTGGAGGAGAAGCGCAAACAGCTCATCGATGGCAAGCACAGAGAGGCCCAGGAGGCCATTGAAAAGGAAAAGCAGGAGAGAATTGCACTCTGGCGTGAAAAGAGAGACGAAATCATCAGACAGCGTGAGGCTGAAAGAGCCGAGCAGGCACGCAGAGAACAAGAGGAGCGCGAGAGAGCTGAAAGAGAAGAGCAGGAGCGTGCTGAGAAGGAAGCTCGTCTTGCCAAGGAAAAGGCTGAATTTGCCGAGAAACAAAAGTGAGTTAATATATTCATATTTGTATTTGTATGCATGGTACTTATTGTTTTTGATAATAATAGGAAATTGGATGATATGGCAAGAAAGCAAGCTGAACGTGAAGCCGAAATTGAACGCAAATTGGCCAGCAAGACTGTGGTCGGTGCACCAAAGGCCTATGTTCCTCCTGGTGCCGCCGCCGCCGCCGCCACATCGTCATCTGAAGGCGGATGGCGCTCCCGTGAAGCCAACCGTGAGCCCAGCAGTGGTGGTGCCTGGCGCAGCTCTCGTGTCGCTGCCAACAATGACCGTCCCAGCAACGACCGTTGGGGTCCCAGCAGCAACGAGCGTCGCGGCTTTGGTGACCGTCAAAATGACCGCTCAAATGATCGCTTTGGTGATCGCCAGAATGACCGCTCAAATGATCGCTTTGGTGATCGTCAGAACGACCGTTTCGGTAGCAACCGTAGCCGTGCTGATGGCGACTGGAATACTGTCAACAGAGATCGTGAGCGTGGTTCCAACCGTACTGACCGTACTGACCGTACTGACCGTACTGAACGTACTGAGCGTACTGAACGTACTGACCGCAATGATCGTACTGATCGTAATGACCGTGACCGTTCTCGTGGTGGATTTAGAAACAATGCTGCTGGTGGCACCAACACCGAGAGACGTTGGTAGATTATTGAACACTAAAAAGATGCCTGTATTTCCTTTTGATTTTATAATTTTTTTCACTCATCATTAACAAACCCTTTTTCCTAATTAGTTTTATTATTTTAAAAAATAAACCTCAATTGTTTTAATAAACACATGGTAAAAAACATGTTTATAAGCTTGTTTTTTACATTTTCTCTTGCATAAAGTATTGGGTTTTTTATTAATTTATCGTCATTTATTCTGATATGGGCTTGTTTCAAATGAGCCAACCTATCGAATGTGAATTCAGAGAATAAGTGGATATTCAAATGCAGTGACAGAAAGTAATGTATTTATCAATAATTGCTGTTTAGTAATCATAATGTTACGGACTTGCGCAAAAGCAATCAGAAAATAACATATTCAGGATCAGTGCTAGTAAATATGATGTGAATCTTTTTTGACATGACCTTGTTGATGGTCCGGTCCCTCACTTGAACGGCACTTCTTTCGACCTTGGTTAGAAGAGTGTTAATAAGTGTGCGCTTTTCAATAAAATGTTCTTTTACCTCAAGATCTGCAAGTAGCTCACTGCCTCGTGATGTCCTTTGGTATGCTTGGTATAGCGATTGTGCGCTTGGATAAGTAGACATGATGCTCTTTGCAACAGCAGGCGTGCACAGATGGACTTCTTGAAGCATCTTGAAGAATGTATCGCTTGATCCCTTTCCTGTTCTTGTGACTCGATGGGTATTATTGATGTTTTTGGTCCTAAACAAGCACATGTAAACATGAATCCCCCTCTTCTTCTTGCTTGTATCTTACTTGTATCTTCCCAAGGCCAAGTCAATGGTCAAGGACTCTAGCCAGCTCGCGGAATCATCATCGCTCTTTGTTGGTAGCAGCATGACATCCTTCATCATCTGCAGCTCAACCAGCACCTTTTCCACCTGGTCCTTTTTTGGGCCGGTTTCATAAATCGATGTCGTTTTCTTTTTTTTCCTGCCATTTGACGCTGTGCTCTCTGTGTCATTCTCATTGATGCGCTGACGCACCATTTTCTGGAACTGGTGGCTTTCCGACAGTTTTTTTTTCTTGTAATAGGTTTCCAGCCCCTCAATCATCACCATGAGCTGTTTATTACGATGCCGTGTCTTTACCTTGCTGATGGCGCCATCGAGTGTATCATCCATGATGTGTTGAATAAAGCGATTGACTTGGAAAAAGAGCAGCACCACCGGCTCCTCGATTAGTTTTGTTTGCGGCAAAGGGTGAAATGATTGCGAGTCCTTGTCCCATTCCGCCGTGCACTTTCTTCGCCATGAGATGCTCTGATGACACTCGTCGCTCAATGGACACACCTCTGCCTCTTTGCTCTCCATGACCTGCTGGATGATCTGGCCGGGTTTTGTGATTAAAAAGCTGGGATGGATATCCATGATCATTTCCTTGAGAATGTCGTTGCGATTGCTTTTGATCTTGTTTGCTTTTTCGAATAACGCTTGCTGTTCCTTTTCACGCTATTTTATATCATATATTTAGTCAATGGGTTATGTACTGGCCGACTGTTTTATGCATCAAGAAACCTTCTTTTCTTCTTTTAGTCTATTCTTCTCTTCACGCATCCTTTGAGCCTCCTCCTTCTTTTTAGCACTCTGCAATTGCCTTTTTTCCTAGAATCATGGATTTAACAACAAGAACAAAAGCCATTACTACAAACGTATCTTGCATAAATATACACATAAATAGAAATGGTAATAAATAATAAAAAAGCGTTTTTATTGATCCTTCCTGTCAGTTCATGGTACCTTTGGTGTTAATGCATCGTCATCGTCATCGAAAGAGCTTTGTCGCTTGCGAGGTGGCAGTGGTCGAATGACATCCGCTCTCTTTTTTCCCTTTCGGTCTGTTATAACTGGTTCGTCATCATCGTCATCATCAAGATCCATGTAGATACTGGTTGATTTGCTCGACGATGCAACCGATTCCAATGCGCTTCTTTTATTTACAAACGAATCCGTCCTTCCCGTCTTTTTCATTGTCATGAGATTGTCAAAGAACGAATCCGAGTCCAATCCATCCTGGTCGTCGTCATCGCTCAAGTCATTGTCAGACTTGCTTCCAATTGGGTCATCGTCAGAGTCGTCAAGATTGAGTGCAGCTGTGGATGTTACTTTATTGGATTTGTTTTGTGTTGCATCGATATCCTCGTCGCTCAGTTCCGAGGAGGGTCGCTTGCGCTTTTTCGCCGCCTTTTTTGGCTTCAGTGTTGGGCTAGACTCTGGGCTTGAATCTGGATCGTGCAGCATCTTTTCATATGAGGGTTTTGGGCGTGCTCGCGGTGGCATTTCTTTTGGAGGAGATGATGCCGGCATGTCATCCTCGCCATCTATCAACAGGTCTATCGAGCTTTTGCGCGGCCGGTCTGTTTTAGGCTGAGCTACCTTTAGCCTTGATGATGGCTTGAATTTCCTGGGCTTATCGTCATCTCGGGTGCTAATAGAGGGTTTGGGCTTGATCTCTTGATGATCCGAGTCGTTATCTGAGAGCAAGTCGATTGATTCTGGTTGTTTTTTGCGCGATGGGCTATTTTTGTCTCTGCCCATGTAGTCGCCTTCATATTCAAATGAATCCTGACGCTTGGTCTTCTTTTGACTCGATACATCACCATCCAGAGAGTTTATTCTTTTGCTTGGCGATGAATACAGAATATCATCGATCGAGTCCCTTCTCTTCTTACTTGATGATGAAGAAGAAGAAGAAGGGGCAAGAATCCGTTCCAATGAATCATCTCGTTTGTGTGCTGATGGGGATGTGAAGGTCATGATATCACCATCGTCTATCATGTCGCTTTGTTTCTTAGGAATGATTGGGTTCTTTAGACTTCTTCTCTTCTTCTTGCCAGTGTCTGATGCCAGCAAGCGCTGGGATTCCAGCACAAGATTATCGACGGAATTTTCGCGTTCATCCTGCTCAAAGACTTGTTCAGAGTCATCAATAAATGAGTCGATTGAATCCTCGCGTTCCTGCTGCTGCTTCTTCTTCTTTAACGAGCGTTTTTTTTGTTTTTTCGGTGATGATGGAGGCGATAGACTGGCTTCAGACGATTCGTCTTGTAAATACTTTGCATATCGACTCGCGTCCTTGTTTTTTGCTTTATCGGTGGCTGATATCAAGTCCAGCTCGTCGTCTTGCTCTTCTTCTTGGTCTGATATTTCAGTTACTTCTTGCTGCGTGTTGTCTGGCTTTAGAGAGGCCATGAAGGAATCAAACTCATCTGAATTGCGTCTTTTTGAATCTGCTATTTCAGTTGGTGTCTTTTTGATGGGTGCAGAGTCTTGAAACAATGGCTCGTCGCAGTCGAGCTGGCTTTATTTATAAAAAGTTGTTTTTTGTTGAGTTGAAACAACAATGACAGAAAGAGAAGCCATGGGGGTTACCTTGATTTCACTTGTTCTTCTTCTTCGTCTGAATCTAGAACAAGAAAAGTATCGCTCATTTTGACAACTTTATATTTTTGAGAGAAACAAAGTTGGCAAAAAAAAAAAAAACCAGGTAAAAAACAAAAAAAATACATATTTTTGAATTTCAGCCATATTTACGTGCCCAGACAAGTGTGGTCAGTGTATGCAGCAGCATCTTGATAAAGAAAGCGTGTTTTGCTCGGTTTGATATCATTCAAGCCTGCTTAGCATTGTGGGCTTTGTCAGCAAAGGCAGTAGAGTCGACTTTGCCCAAGCCATTGTCATCAGGTACACAATATGGCTGTGCGTCTTGGTTCAAAGTCACTTTGTAAGCCCGCGCTTTATTTGTATTTTATTTATTTGCCTTTTTCTTCTTCTTGTCTTTTGTTCTATTTTTAACTCTTGTCATGATCAAAAGGAATTCGGATAACAGCAATAACAGCAAAAATGGCATTTATATCACCTTGAAAAGCGAGCGCAATTACTATCAGGGCGATGTGATTTCTGGTAAGATGATAATAATGATAATATAATATTGATAATTCACTTGCACCCAAGCAGTAGAGAAGCTAAACATGTACTTGTATACAAAGGTGCGGTTGTTCTCGACTTGCAGTCCGCAAAAAAGACGCAAAGTGTCAAGATTACACTTGAAGGCATTGCCCTCATTCACAACAAGCCAACCACCCTTTACACAACAACGCAGGTGCTTATGGAGCCTCCAGAGAGCGAAAAGTTCGTCGCACTTGAGCCCCACACCCACACATACAACTTTCACTTGAACGCACCTTCCTCAAAAGCACTGCCTAGCACCCTGGAGGTAAAGTACTCTTTCGTTAAAAGCACGGAGGCACTCATCTCGTTTTGAAAACCACAGATTCCAGAGCTACTGACGATTCAGTACAGGCTGGTTGCAGTGCAGCAGGTGCAGTTTGGACTGTTGGACTTTACAAAGGTGCACCCAACAGCGGAAAAAGAGGTGAATATTCTGGAGCGCATTGATGTGAATGAATTCCCCGTCAACTATAATGAAGTGAGGGACATTGCATTGGTTGGGTTGGAGAAGAAGGTGCGTGTGGCTGTGGATATGCTAAAGTGTGCTGCTGTGAAAGGTAAAACGGAAAAAGAGGAGATTGATTTCACAAGGTAATTTATTTGTTATTACAAAGGCGCCACTGTTCCAATCTCAATCACCATCCAACATGTCGGTGTTATGGTGAAGGACAGGGCAATTCGAGTGAGATTGTTTCGAAATGTATTCTATCAAAGCACAAGGTATTACTATTATCATCGATGAGAATATACATTTATATATTTGTTTGTTTGTATAACGAACAATGGCAAAATAGGCTAAATATGGACGGTCCTGAGCTTATCACCAGTACAAATGGAGACATCATGATTATCGGTCCAACTGAATTCACTGCCACCACCAAACTGAGGCTGGCCATCCCATCCAAGATTTGTCCAACCGTCGAAGAGATTGGAAAGACATTCAAGGTCGAGTATCTTGTCAATGTCATTGTGAATTTGAATGAGGAAAGTCCGCATCTGAAGCAAAGGGAGGAAGAAATCGTTGTTTTTGATATTCCATTTACTATTGGAACATTCCCCCATTTGGACTACTGTATTGATGATGATGATGATGATGATGAACAAGAACAAGAAGAGGTTATTAAGAGTAATAGTAATAAGAGTAGTTGGGATGAAGCCATAAGTAATACAAGTCAAAATTCAGACTTCACAAGTGGTGCTGTCAAGGCCTTGGATCAAGTAAATATTGAATCCACTTTAGATCCTGTACCACCTGAAATCATAGAGCAACGCCAGGAACCACTGTTGCAAGAGTATAAGCCCGATCAAGTACCTGAACAGAGTACTCCTCCCACTAAGCAAAGGACAAGGACTTATGAATCAGGTGTGCAGTTACCAGAGTTTATTGAAAACAACCCCATCCTTCCAGAGCAGATGATGGGTGATAGCCCAGATAGCAACGAAACTGAGCCTGTTTTGCCTCAAAGATATGAACAACAGGAGCCTTCGTTGCCTCAGCAAGTGGAAGAAGATCAAGTTGTTTTACCTCAAAGAGATGAGCAACAGGAGCCTTCGTTGCCTCAGCAAGTGGAAGAAGATCAGGTTGTTGTTTTACCTCAAGTCAAACAACAAGAGCAGGAGCAAGTATCGTTACCTATTCAAGTACCCTCCATGTATCAAGAGCAAAAGATGACCAGTGAAAATGCCGCCAGCTACCTTCCAACTCCGTCCAGCTCTAGTCGACCGAGTTCCCCCTCACCGACCTATCACATACCTCATCCCCCGCATGGAACAAACCGAAGCTCAAGCACTGCATCATTGCCACTTTATAATCCAGGTA
>VCJI01002315.1:7230-19979 GCA_024139395.1 Backusella morwellensis
GACTATATCCGATCATCGGTGAAAAACCTATGACGCCTTCATAACATAAAGGCGCTATCTAAAAAATACCTAATTCTCTCCTCCAAATATATTAGTAGAATTATTGGGCTTCCACTAGATTTGGCGCTACAGAATCTATACTATCCTAAAAAAACAAAAAATATTTACTGTATAAGAATAAACCAGTTACATAAATAATATTATTATACTGCGATTTCCAAGAAATACGAAAAATTCTCAAATAATTGAGAATACAGTGTATGCATGAGTTAATCCACGCATTCGAATTTTGTGTAGTCATTTCTAATATAATAATACAATCAACTTTACTTTAATAAGTGTTGTGTCTGTATTATGAAGTTGCGAAATCATAAAAGACTGGTAGTATAAAGAAACGGGATTTCTAATGGAAAAATCCACAAATAAAAATACTGGAAAAAACTAAATATCAAAACCATCAATGCAGAAGGAGCATATCACTCTGGGAAAACGTTTTTTTTTTATCAAGAAAAAAAAAGAGATGCTATATTTAACTTAAAGATAATCACCAAGTGTATTGATAAAGTTTCATCCTTTTAATTGATATCATTATAGTTCAAAAATAAAATTAATATCGAGGTGGAATCGGATTTTTGGATCCATTTGAAGAACAAATAACTTTATAAAAATTACATATAGCCTTGTTATATCCGTATCATTGTTTTGATACAAGAGATTTCTTCTACGTTAGGCGCTTCCGCTTTTGATTTAAAAATAGAACGATGCTGCATCTGAGCACTTTATTTGTTTTTATCGGAATCAGTCTACCTTCGATCTTGATTACACATCTATTTTTTCTTACAAAACTACTGCTAGTATTCTTCAAAAGTTTTATCGCTTTATAACATTATAGAAATAAGAAGAATATTATTGACATTAATTCATGCCAATACGAGAATTAGAGTTACATATCAGTTGCTAGATTGCATTTAGGAGAAAGCATATAGAAGTTAGAAGAAAAAGAGAAAGAGAAAAAAAAACGCCTAGTTTTATTATATATTCAAATAAGAGTGTTGCACTGATGGATCGGATAGGCTTCAAGAAACAATACATCGGGATTTAAAATATAAAATGGGAGTTTAATGATTAGAGTTTAAATGGCATGTTGAGCAGCTACAATGTAAGCGATCAGATATTTTGATTTTATAAACCACGGCATTTCGTAGTACTACAAATAGCGCACATAGTGTACTGATCATCAGGAGTGCTCCAGTTACTGTAGTAAATAGTAGACAGTAACGAGTAAGCTACATCAGTTGAGTGTTTGTGTTTATAGTGAAAATATTAGTTTTTTTAAAAAAAAAAAAAAAAGCGTATTGTTCTTTCTATCAATTACCCTATATGGATCTTCTAAAGCAGCCCGAGGTAAGCCGAATGTAAAGGTTCGGTATCCAAAGTATCCAATATAAGCGCATACATTAAGTACAAGTACGATTAATGTCAAAATATGCTCGCTATAAACACAATAGATGGCCAATAAAAGCATAATCGTATTAACTGCAAATGAAAGAATACATTCAAAAGAAGGCACATGTGTATATTCAATCAACACAGATGGGACTAGCTGAATGGCATAAGCATACAGAAAAAAAAAGTCAAGCTTCAGCAACCCCGAAAGCACTGACCACGAAATAATTGTATACCTCATGGTAGCTCTTGTAAATAAGTGATGGCGGTAGTTGTTGGCAAGAAATGTAGATCGAAGTTTTACTAGTCCTACAACCAAGATAATAAAGCAAACAGGGATAATAGCGATGATGCTGAACTCCAGTGTTCTTATGTTATATACATAGCTTTCTGCTAGGTCTTCATAATTGGTAGGCTCAACATTTTGTGATACTAGAGTGCTATTGGAGAAGAATGACGCACATCCTTCTTTTTCAATCATGATATGCTGGACTGTTTTCATCACTGCGAAAATTACAAGCAATATACCTATTATATGTTATTACGTGTGCTGAAATGATTGTTAATAGATATTATGTACCAAAAATTACGAGCATGATAAGTTGGACTGTGTTACGTTGCTTTAATGCATCCAAGAACAGTAAGAGCTGGTAGATAGTGGCCATTATAAATAATGCATGATAAATAAGATCTGCTTGCATGTATCCTAATCCAGAGGCAGTGAAGTAGCAATATGAAACAAGAGAGGTATGGTAGTATGTTATAAAACACTCTAGAATCGTAACGGCGGTGCATTCAAGAAGCAGGCCCATAAAAAGTACAAGCCCGATGGGATTATAGTAAAAGTGTACTGGTGGGTGAGCACCTTCAATCTGTTGACTCTGGAATAGTTTTTTGAGTTTTTGTAGCATCGCACAGAATAAAAAGAATAACGATAATAATAAAGGGAGTATAAAGTGGGGCTTTATATAAAGTCTAAAAAATAAAAAACAGGCACCCTCCTTTTTACACATTATCATCGCGTCAAAAGCAGGAATATAAAGGGGGAATATCAAATCAAATCACATCAGTCATATACATATTTAAAGAAATTTACTTTTAATTCTTTCATTTTATTATTTTTAAGCGAGTGAATTGGGGTAGATGGAATTATGACACTAGAAGGGATATACTTGATGTTTTTCTTTTCTAACAAAAAAATTAGTTGATGACAACAGACCAAGGGTGATCAATGACACCATATTGGATATCATGGATGGCCTTGTTGAAGCGGGTAGTGTAAGGACCAGCTTGAGAGTTGGGGTCCTTGGGATCAAGAGGAATATCAAGATCCTAAATCAAAATAAAGTTAGAAATTTGTCTCTTTTTTTCTCACGGTTTGATCTTTACCTCGCCCATGTAACCAATTGTCTTGATGGGGCTGACAACACAAGCAGTACCACAACCAAACATTTCAACAACACGACCAGCCTTGATAGCATCACGAAGTTGAGGCATGGTCATATTGCGCTCATTTACCTTGAACTCGTTCCAATCCTTTGCCAAACTGATAATGGAGTCACGAGTAACACCAGGAAGAATAGAACCATCCAAAGGAGGAGTGATGAGTTCCAAATCACCATTATCATCCTTCATCAAAATAAACAAGTTCATGGTACCGACTTCGGTCAATTGATGTTCTTCACCAAACAACCACAAGTTTTGTTGATATCCTTGTTCAGCAGCCAAACGCTGAGGTAAGAGACCTACACGTGTAAAAGGGTTAGCTAAATTACATTTTTTAAGAAATGGGAAAATGTTTTACCAGGTGCGTAATTGCCACCAATCTTGGCAGCACCAGTACCACGGGGCCAGGCACGAACATATTCAGTAGTTGCTAACAAACGAACAGCATTGAAACCGGTCTTGTAGTAAGGACCAACAGGGCAACCAATGACAAAGAGCTTGGCATCAGTAGGTGGGTTTACACCCAACATTTCTTGTGTACCGATCATGGTAGGACGCAAGTAAAGAGAATAGCCGTTACCTTCGGGAACCCATCTCTCATCTACCTTCAAGTATTCACCAATGATTTTGATCAATTCATCTCCATCAAATTGCTATATTATATATTAGAAAATAGCCCGAAATTTCCTCTCTCCATTCCGATTTCTCTTTAAGTAAAAAAAAGAAAAAAAAAACTTACAGGAAGTGCAATACGTTCGGTAGATCTATTCATACGGGCCATGTTCATATCAGGTCTGAAGAGACGAATCTTACCATCCTTGTCCTTATAAGCCTTCATACCTTCAAAACACTATATGTCCGACAAAAAGGATGGTTACATCAACAACTTTGTTCCCCCCTTATTCATAGATTTTATGATCTTTTACCTCAGAGGCGTAATGGAAGACAACAGCACTAGGTGCTAAGCTGAGGTTCTCATAAGGTTTAATTTCAGGAGCGGCCCAGCCTTCATCCTGATTCCAATCGGCAGAAATCCTTTATATATATAAATATCTGATCTTCATAAATATTTCCCCTCTTTCAAAAGTTAACTTACATGTGATCGGTAAAAGTTTTACCAAAAACAAGTTCGTTGTTGGCAACCAAAGGCTTCAAAGCATCAGTCTTGGTAATCTTGAGTTTGCTAGCCTAAACGTCAAATCGGGTTAATAATTTGCCCCTTTATCATATATCCATTCAACTTACACTAAGCTGACCTGCAGCAACAGAAGAGTTGAATCTCTTCATAGCACCATGCTTAAGGGAAGAAACAAGACGGGTGGTGAACATATCAAATTGTCTAGATATATAAAAAAAAAATATAGAAAAAAGAACAAGAAAAAAAAATGCATTTAATGGCAAACTTCATCTTTAATTTATAGACAGATGGAAAGTCACAGTGAACTCCGGTTAATAAAAAAAAATTATAACATCTTTTTAAAACAAAAACTTTGTGGTTTAATTTCCCACGATCATCATCGTGAGTTTATGGCTTATCAAATGCCAATCATTCATCTAACGAGCAAAGGCCATGTGTTTTTCATTGTTCTTGAAGAAACGATATGTCTATTATAAAGAAGAAGTAGAGACAAAATCGACCGGTGTGTAATTAGATAGAAAATGAATCATAATGCAAAGGAACCAATTAAAACTCTTAAATTTTCTTGTATACACGTATTGTCAGGTCCAATCCAAAGGCTCGTACAGGTTAAACCTTTTTTGTGTAATGATAAGCGCTTTTTCTTATTACTTTTTCGCGCTCGTTTTATTTTATAAATAAAAAGTCGATATTAAGTATGAAGTGTATAAAAGATATGTATATATATTTATGCCATTTTGAAGACAAGGTATGCATATGTAAATTTAAGAATGATCCTGTAGTGTTAATGCTGATGGTGATAATAATTTAAAAGCGAATGGCTTGAGTTGCTGTTTGATTGGTTGATTTTTGTCAACTCGGTCTTTCATTTGTGAGTATGATAGTGGGTCTATCGTCGAGAGGAAAGTTTGGATTAAAACTTTGAGGCGGCACTCCTACCACAGGATCCATCATTGGTGGCTGAGCACCATAAGGATCTCTAAATACATTTAAGCCCATAGGATCACCTATTTCGGCAAGAGCGTGACGATAGCGATAGAGACAAATTGCCCAATAAATCTATTATAAAACACATTAGAAAATGGGCTTTACATCGGCTCTTTTTTTTTTTTTCTACCTTACATAAAAGGAAAATAGCAGAATAAAAAATACGATGCCAAACTTCATTTCGTCTTCTCGTAGCCTGTCGCAATGATAAAAGTCCTCAGAGCTGCGGAGAGTTGCATTGGTTGTTGCCGAAAGTGCCTGATTGAGACTGTTGCCAGCGTCTAAAATACATTGGGTGACAATATAGTTATCAGGGTCTTTGATAAACACAACAAGGTTGGTAAAAAGCGAGATGATGACAAGACCGACGCAGACCCAAACAGCATGAGATAAAGTGATGACCTTCTCTCTTCTATCCTATATACCGTTATTATCATGGATGGGATATACGTTTGTTTGCATACTTACAAACACGAGGATAATGATCCCAAATGCTGCCACAATTGAGAATATAAGGTTGATGACGCCGAAAACTATCGTTGGTGCCTTTGTCCTTGTCAAATAGCTAAAAAAGACTGGCGATGATTCATAATAATTATAAGAGTTCTGTTTTAGGTATATTGCCATGTCAATCAATGCATGTTTTATTGACAACTTACTGCTTTGATTGTTGAATGATATGACTGCAAAATACATTGAAACTGTCTGTTTTTATTATCATTATTACTATTTAGCTCATGTGTTTGCGTGTATGTGTGTGTGTGTATATATCTATTTTTGTTTATGTCTTTAGCACATTACCGTCCATATCAAACAACATAGAACAGAGCCTAGTCTTAGATGCAGACAGCCGCAACATCGTGGGGAAAAATAGGCTTGAGCCGGGATAAGTTGAGGTGGTGGCTGTGATAACAGAGAATGTGGTGGTGGCAAAGGGGTGTTCATGATAAAGAAAGAAAGAGGGAGAGAGAGGGAAATAAACAAATAAACCATATATAAATAAATGAGAAAAATAAGGGAGATGATAGAAATGTCAATTGTTTTTCAAGAACCCATAAAAAGGAATTTTAAAGCTTTCTTCCTAAACTGGAATTGATGACTTTGTTATTCTTGTATCTTCTGTGTGCCTCGCGTAAATGCTCAGGTCGGATTGCGCCTGTGTGGTTCCACTCCTCCATCACTTCCCTCGCTAATCATACGTTTAATACATTGCCAACAACACGCGCTGCTTTACTTACCCTTTTCGATAATCTCGCCAACGTATACCTTGGAAAAACCAGCAACAACAAACGCCATTGTCTGTGAACACTGTTGATTGAGTACCTGACTCACCAACTATTTATCAAACATGATTATTATCAGCCCCTCTTGTACATCCTTCTTATTGCAATCTATTTACCCTCTTCACATTGGTTCGGTTTAGTGCAGACCGTCTGTAGCCTTCATAACGTTGCAGCTGGTCGGCTGAGAAGTTCTCAAGTAATACCTTCATATCTTCTTTTGCCTTTTCCATTTGCGCTTGCATGTGCGCGTCCATGTCCACAATCAAATCCTCTTTATTATCGTCGTCATCCTCTGCTTCTGCGTCAGGGTTGTTTTCCAGCTTGTTTTGTTCTGCTTCTTCTTCTTCTGCAGCTGTGGTGGCGACACTCCCTTCTCGATCGGTTTCAACAGAGCCTTGTCGCGAAGGCGGCGCGGTGCTATTACCTGTGCTGCCGCTCTGTCTACGATTTGACCACTGCTGCATGGGTGATGACACGTTGGTAGAGGACGAGCTTCGTTTGATAGCAGCAGCAGCGGCGGCGGCGGTTGTCATGGGGCGACCGTATTGATGGGGTGGTGGAGGGCTCGTGGCAGTCATGCGAGGAGGTGAAAAGGCATGCAGGTTGTGCATTGGTGACTTCTTTGAGGGCGGAGGCGAGGAAGCATTCATGCTTGTCTTTCTCTTGCTGTTATTATTATTGCTGTTGCTATTAGGTATCATTTGTATTTGTGTAAATATGTTTAATAAGAAAGAGAGAAGAAAGAGAGTGTGTGACCGCTAAAAGTTAGTATTTTAAATACACTTTTTAATAAACAGGTTAGTAATCTTAAAACTCACCTGGCTGAACACTTCCGATAGCCAGGTATCACTAGTAAATACGCTTGTCTTCATGTGTTCGGCGCCCCCCTGAAGGAAAGGTGTAGTTTGGGTAAGAAAGTTTTATCGATCTAGAGAGATATAAGAATCATAGGCCGAGAGTATTTAAGTCCGTGCGTCGTTGTTGAGAAGGTGTCACTTCATCATCGACTTCCATTGGATCAATAACATCTGGAGACATAAGATTGTCAGCGATACTTTCATCAATACGATGAAGTAGTGCTTGCACCTGGCGATCCAAGTCATTCATTGCACCGTCTGTTCTACGACCCTCTCCATAGATTGGTTTCACTTTAAAGAGTTTAGTAAAGTTCTTTTGCTTATATCATTAAATGCATAGTTCAGTCCTGCCTGTGCTTTAGTCTGACTTTCTTCATATCAAGCGTAAAAATAAAGGCATCAAGATCGTTATCTATTCTAGCGAAACCAGTTTTAGCTTTAGGATCGTGATGGAAAGGAGCATTGGCAGCAGAAAAAAGATGTCTCCACGTCAAAGCATCAAATGTAATAAATTTTCTAGTCAGACTAAATGATGAAAGCAATACGAATAAACGGCTGACTATTGTAAATGAGCCTGTTGCCGAACGGAAACATATATCAGGATCTATCGGAAGACCATCTAAATATAAATTTGAAAAATGTAGCTGCCTTCGTACACTATGAATACCTTGTTTCTAGTCCTGAATAAGTGTGGAATCTATCTGATAGTATATATTTACTTCCAAGGAGGTATCATTAATGAGCTTTAACACAGATCTGAAGACGCGTTGTCTGTTACGGCGAGGAAGCTTTTTCAGCTCGTCATTTCCGGATAGATAAGTCTTGATCCAATCTATATCACACTTGTCTACAATTTGGCCATTGGTTTCTTGCATCCGGCTAACTTCCTTTTCATTCAAAAAGGTCCACAGGATTTTTGCATAAATGTGAGGCGACTTCTTGAGAGTCTTGAAATTGATGGGATCAGTGCCTAGAAGAGTTCCATCTTGAGTAATATTATTCATGCCATTACGGATAGCATCGGAATTGATCTCTGGCTCAAGCTCAGCATCAATATGTGCGAGGACTGTGTACATGTAGGAGCAAGTCTTCTTCATGAGTGTCTTTTTGGGCCATTCCTAAATTTGATTTATTAGCTTTAATTCCTTTTTAATAATCAATTTGCCTCTCAATTTATCTTAACCGCATGAGGGATTTCTTTTCTTAGCTTGAAAGCGAGGAATTGTTCAGTACGTATCCTGAAGTTTTCGGTGACGCAGTTTTTATTTGCAGTCGAGATTGTTTCTGATATGTATGCTAAATAACTTGAATAACCGGGTATGTGATTGGCTGTACAGTCATTTGGATGGTCAAAAAGCTCTTTGTATTCTCCAAACATACGCTCAAGATATCTTGGAATCGTTGTATCAGTTGTATTTGTCCAAGGCTGTCCTGTAACCAGTTGTATTATCCCATATACACATCCATGTTTAATGAAACCTGGTAGAAATTCACTATCCTCTGAGAATTTTTGCTAGACATAAAACTGAATGAATCCTTGTGCTTTTATCATGACTTCACGAGTCCAATTCACCACTCTATTAATTTCACGGACAACCCTAGCCTTGGCCTTCAGCCTTTTTCTTCTATTGGTCAGTTTTATATCCAAAGCTTTCCACAGTATGCATTTTCTTGTTCTCAGCTCATATTTATCTCCTAAAATATTCTTCATCACATCAGATATTGATGTTTGGTGTGCATGACATAAGTGGCTGTGACTATTCGAGTGGGGAGGACAATCATCATCGATGCTGTGACTACATGGTGCAGCATTTGGATTTGTGGTTTCTATTCTGAATTCTTGTGCTCCTTCAAATCTTTCTCTCCTTTCCTGTTCTTGTATCTGGGCCCTTGTTAATTGGCCATGGCGAGCTATCATGCAAATAAAAAAAAAAGTTGGTATATTTTATTTATTTTATTCTATTGAACTTACCATTATTAGGACAGCTCCAAGATCTGCGCCTCGCGTGACCTTGTCTTCTACAAGATGTACATATCACGCCTATTATTAAACCAGAGAATAATGCAAAATATCTGTCAGCATGTATACCTTTCATGAAGGAAAATATCTACTCACGTCCTGCTAGGTCGTTCTTCCTTCTTTTCAACTCCCTTATGTACTACCTTTGTTGTATCAATCTTTCAAGCATACTTTTACGACAACAAAACGATAAAGAATCAATCAGAAGAAATAAAAAAAGAGAAAAAGGGAAAAGGTGATGAAAATCTTTTTTATAAAAAAAAAGGAAATCAGTTGACCACATTCATACAAAATATGATCTGGCATTGAGAACTTCGAAAATGGTATTTTCAGCAAAAAGGATATCACAATCACTGTAGAGATAGGTTTATCTTGAAGAAAAAAGGGCGTACCAAAGATCAGAAAAAAAAGCTGCTAATAGTACAGTAATAATAAAGCATACATTTTTTGTTTTTAAATATAGATACATCGCTATCACAGAATAGAAACCAGCATCAAATCTGTCAAATCAAGACCGTCAAATACGAAAAATCAAAATATGGCAATAGTAATTTGCTGTTATTAACATTGTATAAAATAAAAACATTGAAAATACAAAACTCTTACTATTCATTTAATCTCAAAGCTAATTCATGCTGATTTAAGCCAACTTTATGTGACAATATTAACGAATTAAGTGCATTATTCAACGCAAACATTGTTGCACTTGATTGGCCAATATTCTCTTCAATTTGAACCAGTTGATTTGCGGCTCTGCGTGAACCCAAACTTACTTTTTGCGGCTCTGTACCCACACCTGTAGTCAGGAGATATTTGGACTTTTTGAAAAGCAAAATTTTTGATGCTCTTTGGGTATCAAAAAATGGCTGGATTTCCACGTTTGAAAATGAAATAAACCTATTTTTTTTTACTTATTTTTGCAGAATTTAAGATATTTTATTCATAATATAGTTTATAATATTTTGCTTATTAAGATCTTTATATCTATATAGATTGCGTATAGTTCATATAAATTGCTTCATAATGGTCGATAGATTTATGTATTGTTACTTCTTGAACAAGGTGGGCCTAAGTTCCTTCCTCCGCATTTCTCTTGTAGACATATTCCACACTTATTCACGCAATGCTGAACCCCTCCTCTACCTTTATAACTTTCATTATCACCGCAAATCTGGCAAATTTTCTTTCCTCTTTTTCTCTTTCCTAGATTTGACTGACCTGAATTTGGTTCGCTAGTGCTGTCATCAGAATTGGGTCGAGGAGCTAGAAGTCTTTCTTTGGGTTTTTTTAATGCATGCCGCTGCAGAAAGCTATGTTGTGTATTATTTGTAGTAGGTGCTGGAGCTGGTAATACAGGTATAGAAGAGCTGAACCGTGACTCTGATTGAGTAATATCTTGTGCAAGAGTAGAGCTATCAATATTATTCGAAACAGTCCTATAATATTTTTTACGGTCCTCTATTATGTTGTAATACCGCTCTAGATGTTCCATTGGCTTATAATATATATAGTTTCCTTGTTTGCAATGCTTTGACCATTCTCTAGCAAATTCAAGAAATTTTGGTAGTCGTTTTTTTTTGTGACCCGGATTGTCATTGTTTCTTCCCCTTGTTGGACCTGCTTGCTGGGCTTGGGTGTCACCATATTTTTCTTCATATATTTTTTCATATAGTTCCCTCTCTTCATCAGTGTGATTAGCGGTTACAGCATGGGCAGTTCCTTGACATTGGGGTAAGAAAGTGTACATAAATTTTTCTGATCAGTAACCACTCTCTGGAAGTTTTACGATTGGATAAACTGCATGATCAATTGATATATTACTTCTTGATATTTGATGGCCGGATGGTGTTCTTCGATCGAGTACTTTCATTTGTAGCTTTTGAATTTCATCAAGTGGAAGTTTGGTAATACCGTAAGTTTCCGTAGTTCGACTGAAATGGCGTAGATTTTCAAAATTCTACATGAGTAAGTCTTATGACGGGGGTGTCCTACTTCAACTCTTAGAGAATCAATAGCCTGAGATAACCATGGACTGTAATGATGATTATCGATTACACCGTATTTATTTTTAGACCCAGCATCATGATTATGATACAATCTATAGTCAGCAAGCACATTGTCTGCTAATCTTGGACCGGAGTTGTACGAAGCAACTGTATGACTAATATGCCTATGTACGGCTCCCTCCACAGAACTCGTTCCTCGAGTACATCTGTGCCGCATAAGACCATTTTTATCACGTCCTTTCTCCGTATAGGGTATTGGACCACTAGTAACATCAGATACATGTCCTAACTTGGCTGCTTTGATAATATTATTTGCAGTTTTCCATGCTACTTCATCAAATAAACGAAGATCAGAGTTCTCACATTTTATATTACCTTATGTTTGAAATAACAATTCTAAAACAGGAACAAGTTCATTGGCAGGTGGGATATATCTCTTGACACGCTCAAGTATAAAATCTGGGTTCTTGAACATGCATTGATTCCAATCGGATCCAATCGATATCAGGTACGCTTCAACTTTCCGCTTATCAATATTATCAACAACAAATAATGCATCTCTAAATTGTCTCACCATACCATGCCTCATCGAGATTTTAATCATATTCATGATGTGAAAGGGGTCCTTGAGAACACGAGAAGGAACATGCTCTTCTTCTGTTGGTCTGCTTGATACCGAGTCAACAGTGAAGTTGTTACTACCTCTTGACAAAGTTGATAATACCATCTGCAGCCACTTTCTAGAGGTCGTCAAAAGGTTCGTTTTATTGACAACAATAAAGAACACGTCATCCTCTAATGATTGAGTAGCTTGAACATCACCCAAAGTCACTTGATCGGATGATCGACAGGCATCAACAAATTGGTAGTCATTTAATAAAAGACCGGGAATAATAACTTGTTCAATCTTTATAACAGTCATTGATGAAGACTTCATCTTTCGATTGGCAGTAGCCGGATAATTCAAGTTCACCTCGACATTCTGGTCTAAATTTCCTTTTAACCCTAGTCAAATCCTGACGAACGTTTTTTCCGCATTTGATGATTTCCCTGGGTTCTAAAACATCTTTCGAAACTTCTGGGAAATTGTTTCTCGTGAAATTGTGTACTCGGATCAAATAAACTCTTTTTTTCAAAACAGATTTGGATAAGAGACACATCACTGTGTGTTGTGCAGGTAAGTATAAGTAATATATAATCAAGTAATTCAAGACAAGAGAGAGTTGTGAAAACTAAGTACGGATTTTATTATATATATCAAAGTATTTAGAAAAAGTATGATTTTTACAAAGTGGAAAATGTGATATTTCTTGGATTGACACAATAATTCAAAAATAAACGAAAGGAGACCAGAGAGTCAATAAGAATAATGTTAGGATTTTATTAAAGATAATAATAATCAAAATAGACTGAAGGCCTCCTATCTACTGAATTGAGTTCTACTATTTATAAGAATTTTATGAAGTAGGTAAGTGACTTTTTGTCTCACCCAAATATTGTGTATAATGGTTTCATTATATAATAGACCAATTATGTTGTGAACATTTTAGATAATCAAAGCTCCTC
>VCJI01002316.1:42355-55611 GCA_024139395.1 Backusella morwellensis
TTTTTTAGAGTTTTACCTGGTCAGCATCAACGAAAATAACTTTATCTAAGCTCAATGGGAACAATACATCCAAAAACAGGATTTTATAACTGCAAGAGAGAGAGAGAGAGAAAGAAAAAATCAACATCAACATAAATAAGAAGATACAAATGGTATATATTTACCCCCAAATCGTTCTTTGTTTTTCATTCTGGGCTCTCAACCACGATGGCCATTTGTAAGTTACCATCTCATAGTCGAAATTGTATTCCTTGGCCAAAGAGGGAACAAAGTCCTAAAAATAAGTGATTATTAAACAGTGCTGTGAAGCCCCTCTTCTTTTGTTACCTTAAACTCGGGGGAGAGGAAGTTTTCAATAAACCAGAACTTGACTGTACTATCCGTATGCTTCATAACAGATGCAATCATAATGGATAAAAATCTCTCATAGAGCTTTCCAGAGGCCACCGAGAAAATATTGATATCAGCTTGAACAGGTTTGGCTACAACATCTGTGTTTTCGTCATGTTTACCAAATAATCTATAAAGAAGAGTAAGTTTTTGGATCCGTTTTCCAATTATTTTAAACCTTACTTGTTAGATAGAGAGGACCATAATCCATTTTCTGATTCCTTTTTAGAAGCAGAGCCTTCGAGTACATCCTCAGATTCCATGCCCGGCTTCTTTTTCACAAGGGGCATCACCATAACACCTTCAAACGATGTTAATGTCAAGAGATGCTTATCCTTAGGATGCTCAATAGTATGCCAGTCCCATGCACCGTTCGTACCAATGTTGTGGATCTTGTAAAGATCGGAGGAGCGGCCCTCACGAAGACCCAATTCCCATACACCAGGAAGTGCCTTTAATTGAAAGTAGCCCAGGTTGGCCATCACAATGGTATCGGTCTTGTCGGTACCGGTAGGTGTGTCAAGCTCAAATTGAAGACCGCGGGGAGGCCCCTTTGTATCAATGTCCAAGCAATGACCCTCCACCAAAATACGTTCCAGTTCATAGACGGAGGATACACCAGACTGTCCGCTTCCGAGCGATGTCAAGAGAATGTTATCTAAATCCATGTTGGCCTCCAATACGCTCACGTGCCATGCATTTGTGGTCTCAACGCCCAAGGTATAGAGAGGGTCTACAGGTAAGTCGCTAAAGTAAGCCATGGGGGTTTCCTGTGCACCGGTGGCATCGAAATGAAGTGCATCATCAAAGACATATCGATAGAAACGTTTCAATGGCATTTCCTTTAAATTCAATGATGGGTTGAGATAGATGGAGATGGAGACACCTTGGATACCGGATAATACATGGAAAAGAGTAGACATCTTTTGGGCGCTCTCGCTGATGGGATCAATGATCAAGCCAATCTCAAGGAATGTGTCGTCGTTATCAGCACCAACAACAAGTTTTGAATGCTTCTGTCCGGGAATCTTTTGATATACCTTGTTGCGGGACACGGGAGGACCATCCTCCATAACACTCTTGGGTGTGTTTGCTTTATCCAATTCGATGATGGAGGTGATGTGCATGATGGTATCGGCTAGATTGATACCATCTAGTGTGCCTTTGGTATCTTGGATAGCATCTTGGACGGGTGTGATTCTAGACTTGGATTCATAATCAAAGAGGTTTTCAAAATCACTATCTGAAAACTCGACATGGGATGGGATGGGACCAACAATCTAGAAAGAAAAGAAATGAGAATGATAAATTCAATCTGGACTATCTTTAAAATAAACTTTACTCTTCCATTTATCACGATACCAGCATATCCTGGCTCTAATCCATCTTGTTCAAGCGCCTTTGTCAATCTATTCCAGCCCTCGGCTTCTTTACCTACCATCATTTCGATGATGGGCGAACCAGGTGCAATGTATTTTGTTTGATCCACAAGCTTAGGTTCATTAAAGTCTTCGGTAAGCACCTTGTCAATGATGGTTTGAATGCCCTTCAAGTTTTCTGATTGGATAGTAGTATATAATAGACTTGAGAAGGGTATCTCTCTGTCTTCCTTGATCACTTTTTGTAATAGCGAATCTTGAGGGGAAGGTGAATGGAATAAAGATAATCGAACGTTATGATTGGATTCCTAAAAAGCATTATCGTGTTAATGGTGGATGGGGGACTATTATATTTGGTTACTTGCAACAAATCTAAGGGCGTTCTGGGCAAGTTTGAGTCCGGATAATGTGTTTAGATCAGACACCACCCATAGATTGGTAGTAGGTGAGGTAGATTCCTCTATTTAAAAATAAAGTTAATTCTATTCATATAGAATGAATCGAACCATCTTACCATTTTGGATGTACTTTAATTCATCTGTATTTAATACGTTATCAAAAGATATGATACGAAGTGGATGGGCAGCAGATGTTGTAATGAATGAATTACGGCTGTTTGAAACATGAGGTTGATTCATGATGTAATTATAAATATCTGTATCATCGCTTAATTCTCCAGTAAAAAGCTAATAAAAAACATGGATGAGCCGCTTTTTTTTTTTTCAATTATATTTAATGATGAAAATTACCTGTGTTTGAATAAATCTCGTTTGCTCCATCAAACTGGGCAACACGGCTTGAATCCAAGGCTGGCGAGGGGAATCAGTCTTAAAATAATGGGGATAGTAAAAAATACACTTACGCTTTCAACACCAAACTCAATGAATTTGCCATTGAGGAAAAGCAAACCTTGGTTATCATTCCACTCACGGATACTCATGCGTTTGGAGAAGTCACGGACATGTTGAGCATACTCGCTTTGTGATTCTAATGCTTCCTCAAATGTCTTTATTGAGGATGACTTTGATTTTTCGTTTTTAATAATGTTGTTAAAAGCAGTCTTGATTATATCAATTTCAACATGATCCAAATCTTTGGCTTTTGCTGATTCTAAAACCTAAATACTTTTAAGTAAGCTAATGGGGTTTTTTAGTAAAAATGCCAATGATATATGTACCTCTGTTAGGAATTTCATGGTGATGGCCTTTCCATATTCCTCAATAATAAAATTGTTAAGTTTGGACATCAAAGTAGCTAATAAAATGAATTAGATATCAATAGACACACATATAAACAACAATGTAATACTTTACAAACATCATCATCATCATTAACCAATGCAACCATGCCGAAACGAATAGGAATATTACGCCCAACCATATTGCGAATTTCAAGAACAACACGACTCAGAGAATTGACTCTGGATAAATCTTCAATCATCAACAAGTTGTAAATATTCTTTCTGATAGTATGCAGCTGTCCAGGGTAAGTAGGTTTAAGGAGCTAAAACAAAAGAGAATTTAGAACGTTGAGCACCCAATCCTCGATCTTGTTTTCAACACTCACCTCCATAAGATTTGAAGGCCAAATTTTATATCTCTTATCCTTTTCAAGGTCATTCCACCAAACAACAAAGCTCTTTTCAGGAGTATCACGAACATCGTATATTTCACCAATCGCTTCGCTGGATTCGCTCTCGGATTTTGAAAGAGATGGATTCGAAAGAATGTTATTGGCTTCCTTTGCAGTAAATCCAAGTTTTTGGAAAGATTGGATGATTTTCTTTTCAGAACGCACTGTTCGAAGGAGGCTTTTTTTTTAAAAAAAATAAAAAAAACTGGTTAGATGTATACGAGATCAATTCAATAATAACACTCACAAAAATGGATCAATCTGATTATCTTCGAGCGGTTTACCATTGATCCACACCGCACTCATACCACCTTGAAGACTACCCATTTGATTCTCAGTGATTTCCTCTTCAAAAGCACCATCCACATCTATTTTGCTTATGCGTTTAGCATATTTGGGGAAATCCTGGGAAAGTTGCTCCATAGTTAAAAGCGGGTTCTCTGATCTTGCAATATATTGTGATGCCTTTAAACCAATATCTAACCCCCATGATAAATAAGATATTTCGCAAAAAGGCTTTTTTTTTTTTTTTCTACATACTGGAAATTTCTGCAGATGTTAAAGGCTCAATCTTTGCCGGTTTTTCAGATTCAAAGAGGTGTTGGCTAGTCTTCTTTCCAAAAAAGGAAAACTTTTCTTTTACTGTGTCCTTGGAATCTAATCATTAGAGCATCTTAGCTATTGCCCATCATCCCTTCCTTTGAATAATAATAATAATAACGTACCACCAGAATCTCTATCATCAATAACAAGATAATCTGTTTTCTTTAATGCTAATTCAACACCATATCCTGAGAGATAGAGTGGCTTGCTGGGTTCGAGAGATGGTCTATATCTAAGAACATAAGATACTTTGCTCTCCTTTACCGCATTCAACAAATAACCATGGAACTGTAAAAATGTCTCTGAGAAACGGTCAGTGTAGAGCACAAAAGTGTTTGTAGACTCTGCGTCGGTGGGAGAATATACATGATCAAAAGGAAAGACTGAAACATTGTTTTGATTGTTGCTTGAAGCGTAAGAGACATAGTTTGAAAGCTCCTCCAGCTGACAAATCTGCTTATTGCCACTTTGCACCCACACTTCACAAGTATCATCATAGTCGTCAATCAATGGTATCACTGACTCGCTGTACAATTGATTATATGCCTGGATACGTGGAGCTGCTTCGTGGATTGCTAATGATAACTGAAACAACTTGTTTTCGTCGTCGCCCAATCTCGAAACCACCTTGAGAGCTTCATCATAGATTTGCTGAGATGACCAGGAAGATGAGGCTGCTTTTTGATCAATATCGGTAAAGGCTTGAATAAAGTCAAAATAGGCTGTTTCGTTATGCGTTGCAACTGTCTCACTTTTTAGAAAGAATAAAAAAAAACAAAGGAACGGACCTGTTAATATGAAAGAGTAATAGTCTGCATATATAAACAACTTACGCGACTTCGACAAGAAGATTAGGCGCACTCCAGGGGGCAATCAAAGTCAAGTCAATGGTTGGAGTGTCAGACTTTACGTGCAGTAGACATGAGCTTAGTGCTACAACACCTAGAATAGCTTTCAGGATCCTCGGGGCACCCATTCTACTTTATGTTGGAAAGAGGAAGAGAGATAGCATGTTGAACGGCACGTATTAACTCCTGCGGCGATTGAATTGTTTACAAAACTAAACCGTAGAAATCAAGCACGTATAGTTACTTATTATGGAGGTCATATGTTCTATCGCAAGTACTCTACTTTTTCTATTATTTTTTTTTATTGGTGACACCTCCTACAAGCGCACACTAAGTTTAAAGAAATAAATCAGTGAATGAATATGCTCACTATATATCCATGTATTATTGCAGCTAGAAAAGTGTCTCAACACGACTATCTTCCTAAAGATGACAGATTGAAGCTGCCTGTCTTGATTGAATAAATGGAGTAAAAGGAAACATTTCATGCTATAAACACATTCTTATGAAAGATAAAAATGAGGATAAAATAGTATATATTTACCTGAATTGGCTATTAACGATACCATTACCATTTGTGAAGCACTGACAGTATTCGCTCGATTCGGATCACGGATAATTTTTATGGCGGAACAGTTTTTCCGTCCCATTTTTTTTTTTTAGATATGTATTGAGCGTGTCTTGTTACGTTAAAATGACTCTCGATCTCAGCAGATCTCAATATAAATCCCAAACCTGTGAATCAGAATCTAAAGCAAAATAAACTAACCGAAATCACTGTTATACAAAGCACGTTCACAGTTGAATTCTTTGTTGTTTGTTTGTTTATACCCAAGTTTCCTTTTTTTTTCCAAACACTTCCTTTATATGAATTTTCAAAATATGTGGTGTGATCACAATACTTCTGTTCATGCATCGAAAACAAATCAAGCTCGAGAAAAAAAATAAAATAAAATAAATTGATTCTATGTAAAAAATGAATATATAACTCGTCTTCCTGTTATGTAAAATCGGTATTAAAACGAAGAACTGCACTCTACTAAATTAATAGTGTTTCATGTACTTGTAAAAGCTTAATGTTTACTTTTAAATTGCTGCTTGAGAATTATTTTTAAATACAACTGTTAGAGGTATGTGTGTTTACTATAAAATAAATATAAAACAAAAAAGACTGATCCCGGGAAAAGACAAAAAAATAAGTTTTGACTTTATACTACATTTTATTCTTTCTTTAAAATTAATGATATAACTTATAAAAGAAATCAGACACCATGATGGAGAAAAACACAAACCAAATAAATTTTAACAACGAAAATCCTGGAGAAAAATCAATAAAAAAGAATCGGTATCCTTTTCTCATTGAATATCGCTCATCAAGTGTGTTTATTTTTGCAACGGTTTTCATTACACTTTTAAGTAATGTACGTATAAAGCTTATCGGCTTTTGTTTTCAATGTCTTGATGCTTATGTCAACAATTATAGGTGTATGGCTTTTGTGCATTTATCCAAGAAATACCGCTTATTATTAATGATCATATCGAGAATCAAATCGAGCCAAGAGCCGAGTTTTTGGACGAGTTCCTCAAGTATATACTTCTTGGATGCCATGTTTTAGGAGTGATGGGTAACTCTTATTTTGCTAATATATGTATTTGTGTGTATTGACTAATTGGAACCTTCCACAGGTGGTTCTCTATTTTTCGGATGGTTAGAAATCAAAGTTTCGCAGCGAAGGCTTGCGATATTATCAGGAACACTGCTTTCCATTATATCCATATGCTTACTGATGATATCTCCAAGATACTGGGTGTTGATACTACTCCAAGTATTCCAAGGAATATCGAGTTCATGTATTTGGATCATGTCTTATTCGCTTATATTGGACCATTGCTTGTACGAAAAGATAGGAACAACGATTGGGGTCTTTTATAGTATTTATCCTCTCGGAATTATGACTGAAGTATTTATCAGTGGTAAGTCTTTTCGAGCAGCCTATTGACCTTATACGCTAAAATATAAATATCTATTTTGTGCAATTTTTTTATACATTTAGAAGGTAATAATAAAGGCAAAACAAATTATAGACGAATCCAGAAAATCAGTTCAATTCGATATTAACTTTTTTATTTGGGAGATTAGTATTACTGGAACATATAAGACACAACCTTCTTTTAATTTTTTCAATTTCATTGTGTGGATTGGGTGTTATAATGCAACTATTAATGGTGGAAAAGTCGAAAATAACAATCACTTGGTCTGATAAACAAATGGATGAGGTTGTAGACCACAATTACAATAGCCTTCATTTATGCGTAGAAGACGGTCAGTGGAGTAAAAGCTCGTCCATGACAACGATTAATTTAAGAGATCAACCAATTATTAATGAACCGGAACCAAAAAATATCGAAATTACGTTGCTTTTTCTTTTATCGCAGCCCCGTTTACTAGTCTCTCTGTACCAAAATTTTATCATCTCTACTGTTTACAGTACATTTAAGGTAAGTCATTATAAGCTAATAGTTGCGTATACGTGGGTCTTTTTTTTTTTATTAATTTATTTAGTTTTACAGGCCATAATTCTGTATAGGTTAATTTATGAATGGGATATAGTAGACACAATAGAGCACTTATTGTATATTTCAACACACATGCTTCCTTACGTCATATCGCTCATTATTGGGGGGGTATTATGCGACCGATTTGGTACAAAAAAAGTAGGCTTAATGTCAGTCACATTTATCGTTCTGGCTCTAATGTGGCTCGGCATACTTGATCGACAATATCCTTCTTGGATCATCATCCCTGCTATGGCGGTAGCAGGATTCTCTATGGCTGGCATTCAGATATCGCTCTTGATGGATATGATGTTACTAGTGACAGAGCAAGAAAGTAACGACATGCAAAAATCACGGGGTTTTGTGAGAGTTTTAGCTCTTTGGGAGTCAATGGATACAATGGGGTTGTTCTTTGGCTCACTTTTATCTGCTTTGAAAATAACCACTGGTCACTTTTGGCTTTGTCTGATTATGTCTTGTCTTTGTGCAACATGTGCCCCTTTTATGTACTTTTATATGGGATTTAACACAAAGCCATTCAATAGAAGTCCATCTGACACTTTTGAAGCACCGAATTCCATCAGCCATTCAAAGTGTCCTGTATTGACCTTGTAAATGCAAAATACCAAAATAAATTTAGTTAATTTATTCAATCTTGGTTGTGTGAATAAAGTGATTGATTCTAAAATAATAAAAAGTAAATCAAACAATGAAAGCGAAATCTATATCATGATAATAGATTTTATTATTCTCAGGAACGGACCTCTTTCAATAAAGCAAAAACATTCCTCTATTATGGATTGTACATATTTGACCTAAATATTGATGCTCATCAATGTACAGTGTTGAATTGCTATTTACTTTATGTCTATCAAAGTCATTAATTAGCCTATATTATATATATATATACCCTCATTTTTCAGATGATAATAGCTTGCATACCCCTTTAGAAACTGGAAACGCCATTTTCGATGCACATTCATGTTATTAAACTACATGACCTACTGTATATGTAATTATTTAATACCTAGATTTGAAAGAAGACAAGGCCGCATAACGCTCTGAAACGTAAAGCTCTCCCTTTTTTTTGACGAAAAAACAGTCAACTTTGTTCTTTAACTTATTGTGATATCTCTCTTATAAAAGTCTACGGACATTCAATTTTCTCAAAGTGACCATTCTGACTGTATGATTTCATCGCACCAACCCGCTCAGTAATTAAATTGGTGCAAGTGAAAAAAAAAATTATAATAGGCTTATACAAGCATATAGAAAACAATCTAATTTGTTTTTGACATGAGACAACAATTAATGGTAACATTTTTTTTTAGATAGAAAAACCGATCCGCCATTGCTCTCGGTTATATTTTCATGAGGAAGAAGTGGATTTCATATCTCTTATGTCATTAATTATTAAACATATTTGTATACTTGAAAGTTTTTGGGGGAGTTAATTACTAATGATTTATTCTTGCAAAGGTAATCCATATTATTATTTTTAAAACTCCAAATATCTCCAATGACAGTTGTCTTTTTTTTCAATTATTTTGAAAGAAGAAAAAAATATGTAGAGCGGTTTAAGGTACCAAAAATGAATAAAATTAAAACACGTTCGCATAAGCTGATATAAATAGTATACAATAAGAATAAATACAATTAAAATATCATTTGCAGGTGAATGTTTTATATTGCATTTATGAGAGTTTAACTTTAACTTTTTAAATCTCAGCCTGTTTCTTCATAGCTGTTTTAGACATTTTTTTCTTAGTAAACACAAAGAATTGAATAGCAATACTCATCGATATGGATTACGTGATATTGCTAGATGCAAAATGCACTTTTATAAAGTAACTATCCTGACTTTAAGTCATGAAAATTGGCATGATTGCCGTAACAATGGACTAATTTTGGGGTTTTGAACTAATAAAGAATTTAAGATATATTAAATTCAATATACGAAAATAATAATCATACATTTGCATTGTATTTTCATCTAACTAATAAAACCCGAACACTTAAACAAAAATATATATTTATTCAATAAATATGGGGAGACATGCATGCGCATACTTCAAAATCACCAGCCTTTTCTATGTGTTAATTTTGATAAGTTACCCAAACTCTGTTAAAATCAGGCGCGCTATTGGTTCAACTTTATTTCCCCGCACGCTTATTTTTTGCTTTTTTTCGTTAAGGACTGATTGGTAACATGACCAACCTTTTTAACTACATTTCAAGTGCACAACGGCTTGGAACATTAAAGAAGATTTAGCAGTAAAAATCGCAAAATAAAATGGCAAGCATAATAGAGACATGATGCATTATTATCTCTGGCAATTATTTTAGTAAAAAAAAAAAGGTTTGGGGATAAAAATATGCATGTGATGACGGCATCAGAGGGGAAGCTGTGGCCCAAGGTAACACCACAAATGCCTTTTGCCAGTCTGATCTGCCAACCCCAAAATAATATCTCTTCTTTTTCCTTTTCTTTCTCTTTTCCGTTTTTTGTCTTATTTTTCTTTTTCTCTTCCTCCCCTCTCGTTTACGCTCTTCCTTTTTGTACTTTTAACCATATAATTTTGATAATAATAATAATAATAATAACAATAACGATTATATTAATAATAACAACAAACGAAAAGAAACCGCATGTCCGACTTGACTACATATACCCCCTCTGACGAATCAATATCTGTATTGTCAAAGAATGAACAGGATACACTTTTGCCTGATAACGTAGCTAATATTGTAACTGCTGTTTCATTAGCTACACGTCTGTCTTTAAGATGCTCTTCCCTTTTTTTTGATGCAATATTCGATGCAGCGAAATACGGAGCATCATTTTCACTAGGATTATCCAGGAACGCTATTACAAATGCCATTTCTACTGCTAAGAATTTGCACCCACAGCCAACAGACCAAACATCCTTGCTAACCATCCAACAACAAAGGTAAGCTAAATAAATGAAAATAGTTGAAGAAAAGCGAAAAGAAAGAAAAAAAAACAAAAATAGAATATATAATAGAAAAATAGAATAATACTGATAGTTTACTAGTAATAACTTGTTTCTAAAGGTTTTAGAAAAATATACCAATATTGGTCTCTCAGTGGTCCATCATACTTTTTCGTTAGCGGAACTATTCACCATTTCTGGACTTCAATTTACAGCACGTACGATTAAGTCAGGATTAAAGGTAATTTCCCCTTTTCACTATTTTTAGATTTTGTTTACATTTTATATAAATATATTTAGGCAGCCGAGGAATCCGTGCGGATCGTGGATGGTATTTTTGGATCAAATGAAACTTCTAGAGCGATCGCGTCCATCATAACACTTGTTCATCGCGAATTAATGAATGATCCTAGTTTCAGCTTAGCAAAAGCCGGTCGCTTAGCCATATTGGCAGGACTAACAAAGGCTCTGACGGTTTTTGCAATATTACAAAATGTGACGCATAAACGTACCATCTTACAGATACCCAGCACGATACTTTGGCAAGGTCTCGTTGAACATGACTCTGAGGATTTATCACCTTTATCAGAATCCAAAAAACGTCAGCCTACCACAAACAAAAAATCACATGAGCTCGTTGCTCAGGATCTCAAAACAACTCTTGGCCACACAAACTCCAACAACATGTATAAAATTGCAACTACATCCACCTGTATCACTACTAGAACTACATTTATTTCACCAATAGATCAATCTACACCTTGTAAAAAAATTATATCTAGAACTAGTCAAGAAGAGACACAAGCATTTTTGGCGGTAGTAAGCCAGAATCCAAAAAAGATTATTCTTACAAAAGTTCCTGGAAAGCATGAACGACGAAAGGTGGAACAGCGCCAGCAAACCGTTGAACAACCACAGATGACAGTTGAGAAAAACAGTCGCTCCAGACGATACTCGTCCCCACAACAACTTGAGTATTCCTCCAAGTTGTTTGAAAAGGGAAAAGACAAGTCGTATTGCAAAGATACAATCCCCGCTGGGTTATTAATGCGTCCCAGTAAGAGCCAAACATATAAGCGACGCTCTTCAATAGATTACCATCATACGCAACGCTCCAACTCCATTGCTTGTAACCCCACCTTCCAAATGACAGCATACACTCCCTCACCCATCCCATCGCCTTCGCTTAGCACGACGAGTCAGAAAGAAGATATATCCTATTACGAACACGGTTGGAATTTCCCAAGAAACCACATCATCAATAATATCGCCCATTTCATGCGTTATGCAAGTGCTGCTTATGGAGAATCTTTTATGCGGATACTTGGCATTGGTAACATCCCAAATATCTTGCCTAATTCTCACCACCACCACCCCAACCATCATGCGTTTGCTCACCACACTGGAAACTCTGTAGAAGACATCCTGCTCTCTAGTTACACTGGCCGCTCCCCACTTCATCTGCATAACCCATCCATGCATGCCTTGGTTCATTACGTCACAGTAGACCATGCTGCAAAAGCAATTGTATTAACCTGTCGCGGCACACTGGGTCTGAGCGATGTATTGACAGACCTTAACTGTGAATACTCTGAATTTACGCTCCCAAGTGAAGATGATGATAAAACAGCCAAAAAATACAAGGCCCATTCTGGTATGCTAGATGCTGCTCAGTTGCTTGCAAAAGAAAAGGGAAAAGTGTATCGCAAGATTCGACAAGGCCTAGAAAACTACCCCGATTACGGCCTTGTGATGTGTGGTCATAGTCTTGGAGCATCCGTCGTGAGTTTATTAAGTGTTTTATGGAGCGAACGCAAACAAGATGAAGAGGAGAAAGAAGATTACTTTTCAAATCAAGAGTTCCCTCTGCTATTGTCTGACACGATGCCCTCCTTTGTCACTTCAAAATTGTCAGGTTTACCCGCAGGAAGACCTATCCACTGTTACGCCTATGGTCCCCCTGGTGTCATGGACTTGGAACTCAGTAAATACTGCGCGGGTTTGGTCACCACCGTTGTCCATGGCAACGATGTCGTTGCCACGCTGAGCCTTGGTATCTTGAAAGACTTTAAAAACATTGCCACAAGCCTTCATCTCGAGCAAGAAGCGACAGAAGAAATCATTAACCGAGTGGTTGGTCGTATGCGTCAAAAGTCAAAGGACCAGGAAGAGATTGACGATGACTTCAACGAAGATGATCAATGGTTCTGGGCCATGATTAAGACAATGAGAGCAGACATGACCTCAGAGAAGATGTACCCTCCCAACACAGTCTATTTGATCGAAGCCATCCCCCAAACCGAGCAGGACAAGATTGTACTGAGTCGCTGTGACGATGTAGAGGCACGGTTTTCAGAACTGCTCTTCTCACGTACAATGTTTATTGACCATTCGCCGCTCATGTACGAAAGATCCATTCGCAAACTCTGCAAGGGTTATTTCGGTGACCAAGAAGCTTATGAAAGGGTTTAGACTCTGTAAAATAAAGTCACTGGGTTATTCGCCCCTTATACCATTCTGGCTGCCCCCAATAAATAATTATGATAAATTGAAAAAGCTGATTGTCTTGATTATTATTGTTATTGTTTTGTTCCAAGATAAGAATGTGCACTCAACTGGCTTTTTGTGAATAAACGTTGAAATTTGTTGTCTTTATGACCCAGCTTGCTGTAATTTTTTGCAATCAAGTGTGATGGCTGACGTATCAGTCCCGGCCTCATGTGACGTTTCTAAAAACCAGCTGTAGATAGGATAGCAACTTTGATGCAGCCATTCCTTAATTTAACTGGTAGTTAAGCTTTAGATCACTTTATCAATAATTAAGTATGATTGTTCATCTATTTCTTTGAAAAGCATGATAATAAACTTAAAGAAAAGGAGAGAGAGAGAAAAAA
>VCJI01002317.1:0-20889 GCA_024139395.1 Backusella morwellensis
TGCAACAACAAGACCATAAACTGCAATAATACCACTCATAACAACTGGAATCAAAGACTATAGACATCAAATAAAATTGTTTATGTTTTGCACTATAATATCTCCTCTGTATCAAGTGTTTACCTTCATGACAAGCTCAGGCTTGAAAGAACCAATACCCGCAATTCCGATTCCCGCTTTAGAGGTTCCATAAGCAGCACCGAGCGCTAAAAAAATGTAATTTTAAGGAGGTCCAAAATAAATAAATAAAAAAATACAAAAGTGCTTGAAGAGCTTATCTCTCTCAACACGTCTATTTAAAAAGAATATGTACTGCTGAATGCCATCTATTGTTGTGATTCCAGTTGTGTATTGCAAATGAATAAGAAAAAAAAGGCGATAAGTTTTTTTTTTGTTTCTTTCTGTCATGTCGTGCCATACTTTACAGCTGAGAAAACGCCAGCAAATCCAAAAAAGGATGAATAGTTGGGACAATAAAGTGTGGATTCCATTTTATTTTAGTATTATCAAAACAAAAAAAAAGGATGGTTTAATATCACAAAGGGAAAAAAAAGGAGGAAGGAGAAGAAACTGTTTCGATCTGGATGTCTGGCATTTTTTTTTTTTAGTTTCTTTACGTCATCTCTTGTTGTGATAAAGTTTAAAGTGTTTGATCATAAAATAAAAAACATTAAGCCTTCATTTCGTACTTGATTTAATAAGAGTGGTATGCCTAGTTTTATCTCTCTACTGGTTTATTCAAGAAACTGAGAAAATATTACAAATATATGAGAAAAGGGGAAAAACATTTTGAGAAATGAAATAACAATAATTGAGAAAAGTACAGAGAATATTTGGAAAAAAAGTATAACAATGTTTGCATAAAAAACCCGTCCATGTATAAAGACAATCAATATTGTAAGCTCAAAATAAACAAGCATGTTTTAAACGCCATGAATCGAAAGCAAGTGCCAGTAGAATCAGCAAGAGTCCAGCGTAGAGATCAAAGTAGAAGAGCATTTACCAGAAGCACCAGAGTAGAGCCATTGTGAACGGGAATATATAGAAAAACAAAACTTAGCAACACATTAAATAATATTGATAAAAATATAAAAACTTACGACGTCGAATAGTCTATGAAAGAGGCACGCAAGGTCCAGTGTAGTCTCACCAACCATTAACGAGCCTCATTAACGTTTTTTTGGAGGTCATATACACCTTTTGAGGCCGATTAAGGACTATTAAGGAACAAAATGTCTGTTTTTCGGATGTGGGCTAATAATAAAAATCTAACCTTCCTTAACCCATTTTCTTTCTCACCAACTTTTTCTCATTAATTAGAATAACTTTTCTCAATTTCTTGAAAAACATAGTACATGGAAAAGACAAAAACCATAGGAATATCAAAATAGGTTAGACAATCTATATAATATAAATCAAAACCAATACCATTTGGGTCCATAAACTACATAATATTTCTAAATATGAACTTAGTAGCAGTTACTATGGGTCTGTTTGTTTGTTATATCCATGATTTGTTATTATTCAAAAGGAAAAGGTAAATCACTTCATTTTCAAAACCCAAATCGAAGAGATTGAAATGCCGTAACTCAGATTTGACTGAAACAAAAAACGCGACTTATAAATATAAAGAAATGGCAAAAAAATTTTGTTTACGTTTCTTTTCTTTATTATTATTATTTTTTTTTTTTAGTTTCCACATCAACAGAGAGAAAATATAAAAAATAAACATGTACATTCTATCAGCACCAATAGCCTGGCTATTAGGTATTCACGAGTCAGGTGTTCGACTATTCCTCACTGTATTAGCAGGCTACCCTATTGCCTACCACTACCATAAAAAATACGTAAAAGAAGAACCAGACGCAACTCCCCGCGAACGCAACCAATATATCCTCTGGACCGGTATACTTTTATCATTCCTTTTTAATGTATTCGATATCGTCCATTCTTTTATCACCATTGGTGTCAGTTATTACATATGCTATATGGGAAACCAATTCCATAATAGAAAAGCGGGTGCAATAGCCGTGTGGACATTCAACTTGATTTATTTACTCGTCGGATATGTATTTGCTGCGTCTGACTCATATGACATCAATTGGACAACAACGCAATGTGTTTTATGTTTACGACTAATGGGATTCAGTACCGATTTTATGGATGGTGGCGCCATACTGAATCGCAGCATGGAGGAACAAAAGGAAGATGAAAAGAAGCAACAAAAAGTAAAACACCCCCACTCGTTTGGTCAAGATGCACCATTGAAATCATTACCCGACTTTGAGCAGGTGTTGGGATATTGCTTCTTCCCCTCTGCTTTTCTTATTGGACCTCAGTTTTCATTTTCACTTTACCGATTATTTTTATCAGGCCCTTATAACGGTATTAAGCAGGAGGACCTGTCATACACGCAACAGATCCAATCTAATTATGTAAAGAGATGCTTGACCATTGGACTCTTTTATATTTTTGTGCTTCAACTTGTAGGTACCAGTTATCCTACCACATACCTTCTTACCGACGAATATCGATCGCAGGGTTTCTTGACAAGATTGGTGGATTTCTGGATTTGTGGAAAAATGGTTTATGTAAAGTATCTTGGTGTATGGTTATTGACAGAAGGTAAAATAAAATAGTACATATAAAAAAGCGACAGTAATGATTTTTTTTTATCAGCATACTAATTGGATTTTATTAATATGTAGGCACAAGCTCACTCTTTGGTATTTCGTATGAAGGAGATGATGAACACGAGGAACCCAGTTTCGCAGGACTTGCCAATGCACGACCATTAAGGTTTGAATTTGCTACCTCCATCGAACACCTGATACCTACATTCAATATCAATACCAACCTTTGGATTAAACACTATGTTTTTAAACGACTTCGATTCTTGGGCAACAAAGATCTTTCACAAGTCGCTGCTTTGCTATTTCTTGCAATATGGCACGGCTACCACATCAACTACTTTCAAACCTTCTTTTTAGAATTTGCATTCATCTTTGTTGAACGCCTGATCCGAAAACGCATTTATTTCCCCATTGTGCAACCATTGTTTAGTGAATACAAGTGCGCTTTGTGGCTGTGGAAGGTGGTTGCTTGGCTATCTACCTCTTTTTGCTTTAATTATGCCATCGTTGGATTCGATTTGCTGACACTTGGAAAAGGTATCAAGGCGTATAATAGCATATACTGGCTGGGTCATTTGGGCGTGGTTGCCGTAATTGTGGGTTATGTTACTTCAGGAAAACCAAAGAAACATCATAAATCAACTTAGAAAATACCAAAATGAAATCATGCATTTTTTTAGAATAATAGTAAAATAATAATAAAAGTTTATATATAAAAAACCAAATTGGTGGGTATATATATATATGGATAGCAGAAAACGTAAGGGGAGCTACAAAGGAAGAGAGATGAGAGGGAAAAATAAAACAATAAATTATTTATATAATACGAATTTAACTTTGTTTGCACTCTGCAACCTTTTCAGAGTCAACACTCTGTTTAATAAGAAGAAAAAAGTAAGCATATGATCTATATATTCGGATTTAACCACTTACTCCATTTGGGCCTTCCTCATTGTCGTCATCCTCATCGCTTTCATCAACTTCTTCCGCTTCATCATCAATGTCTTCATAGTCGTCCTAAATAGCGTATGATGATGCTTAGCAATAATCCACTTCCTTTTTTGTTTTGCTTCCGCAGCAATATAAACTTACACTATCCTCATAATCATCATACTCTAGGGACTTTCCTGTGAAATAATCCACAGCATGAGGGATTACTTTATCCTTAAAGATCTCGCCCAATTCATAGTCAGCCTCGATTCTCATATCCAGATTATCAGCTTCCTCCTCATCCAGATCCTCGGTCGCTCCAGGTATTTTTGGTGGGTTAAAAAAATGGAAAAATGAGTCTGATTTAACCTGGCGTTTGACGATGCGAGTTTTATTCGTTCCCTTGTGTCGCTGTTTTGTCGACACAGTCTTGACTAGAAGATCCTTTTTCCAATCAATATCACATCCATCAGAACGCTCGTAAACAAAGTCGCCACCCACAATCTCATCCTGGTAGTAATAGCTCTTTGAAAGGACCTTGTTGCTAAAGTAGTTATTTTCGGTGAATTCAAAATCAAATTTGAAGCCCGGCTTTTCCATGTGGACCATGCGAATATCCACCAAGTGTTTTAATACTTTTTCGTCTTCTTTTGTGATCATTTCAGAAATAACGTGCTGCGACTTTAAAAGCGTTAGCCAGAATTCGGGGATACCTTTTATCTCATTTCCCTCCTTTGTTGCTGCTATTTCCAGTTTATCATCTTCGGTTTCGGTTTCGCCATCCGCTTTTTTTCCAAGAACCACCTCTTCATCAGTAGGTTCGTAGGTACCATTGACCACTTGCGCACGCTTATCGTACAAGGGTTGATACAATCCAAGATATTTCTTTTCGAGTGCCAAAACCTCCTCCTGGAACTTATTCTCCAATTCGGCGTGCTTGGCCTGGAAATATTTGAGACCATTGATGCGACGTTTGACAGAACTCGGAAGTGCATCCACAAAAGTGGTGTTTCCCACGATTGTACCTAGCTTTCCATGAAGCATACTTATCAACCGATTGTTTCCATTAGGTGCACCATCTAAGAAAAAGATATATAAGTATGTAAATCCGTGAATCGATATCACTATCACTTTACTCGTTTTTAGCGCTTCGTTTTGATCATCTTCTGAAATAGCAGGAATAGAGGGTCGGTAAGTGGAGTTGATATGTGCAGGATTAATGGGTGTGTTTTGTGGTGTCGGTGCGCTTGTCGTGCTTTTATTTTTAATATCAATGCCTTTATATATATGTTAATATTATGTGCGCTAGATATACTATATGGAGTTTACCAGTTTTTATATGAGAATCCATTATAAAAATACAAATAAATAGTAAAAAAAATAAATAATATAAAAGAAAGTGAAAAAAGATAAAAAGTGACTCTTCTCGAAATGGAACTGAGAAAAAAGGCTCAGGTCATTCCGAATTTGGCACAACAGCATTTTAGTGTATCGTGACTTGATTGGGCTTGTTTTTTAAAGTTAAAAAAGCCATTTTTATACAAGTGTCCTTTTTTTTGTTAATATCTCTATTCGTGTTCTATATTTTCTTTTCATGAGAGTAATATTTTATTGTTAAAATTGAGGGGGATAGTGATCGCAGATTATCCGAGGTAAAATCACCAAAAAACATAATACAATTCTGTGTCAAAAGTCACAAAAGGTTTATCTTTCTCTTAAATGATTTGCCTTTCTTCCGTCATTCTTAATCGTGTCACTAATAATTTTTTTACTATGCTGTTTTAGTTACTTCATATTTTTTGGAGGAGGACGCATTTTTTATCATTGTATGTATGACTGGCGTATGTATAAAAAAAAAATAAGATAAAAGTACTTTATTGTGGGTCGAGCATACGTACACTATGTGAATATAAAGAACCATTTATGCCAGCAATAAGGTTTTTATTACGTTTTATAAATAATATAAATCAGGGACTTTTGTGTAATATAAAATAGCAAACTAATATGTGCATGACTGTAAAGATCCGCTTCAGTGATAAATGCTGAATAGATGCATGTAACAATCAGAGAAATAGTTAACAACAGGTATGGATAGGAGCAGTTGAACAGAAGAGTTGTTTCTAATATACATGATAAATATACGTACAACTACTTTATAATAAAGATCTTATTTGTTTATTATTGCATAAATAGTACATGTTCCTTAAATAAGGTTTTGCGCAGTTCTTTTTGTTCTTTTTGGTAGTATTTATTTCATTGTGTATCACACCTGCAATAAGCTGATTTTTTTTTCTTAATGAAATACATTCTTATGATGACACTTCAACTTTGATATTGATTTGCATTGATACGGTGGCTGTTATTTGATTCATTGGGAATATGATGGCGGTTCACTCTTATTTTTTTTAATTCGTCCATCGCAAGTAAGGCAAAAAAAAAAATAATTTGGTATTATACTTTGATTGTTGTCAATTCTATCAAATAGCTTTTCTTTGGTTTTTATTTCCTTCATACAAGGTGTATAAACGAACGAAGACCTTATACTTTCTTTATTAATTATACGTGTACTCCACTCATTATCATTGCAACATAATAAAAAATCCCTTGATTCATTGAAAGCATCCCCCCCCCACTTTCTTATACTTCTGTAAGGCTCTACTGATTATAAATGCTCCTATGGCATTCTTTTTATCAGGATCGACTAGGGCGTTCACAAATAGTGACGTCCAATTCAATTTTTTCTATATTCTCTCTTTAGAATTGAACAAGCATACATAAACGGTGTCACACGAAACATTTTTTGATGCGCTGAATGAGGCACTTTGTTTTGATTTTCATTGTCTCCCTATTTTTTTATCTTATAAATAGTCTTGAGATTAATTGTATCTTCTTTTCCACTTTCTCTCTCATTTTTCTCATTACAATTATACTTCAATATTTTACTACTTTATTTCAATTATGTTGATATTCCGTATTCCATTATTCAGGTGCCATTCATGTATGCTACTAGCCAACTCTCGATTTGCAGTTCTAAAAAGGTAAAAACGAGTGGAGGAAAGGCTACCAAAAGTATTCCGACCCCAAGGTTATTCCATCAGAGCGTATTCCAATATTTATATTCGATTGTTTTCTTTTTCAACATATCTATTGAATTTACAAAGTACAATGAAATCAATGGTCTCCTTATTTTTGTTATCCGTTTATGCCCGAAAGAAAGGACCAACGTACAGATACATCCAGAAACAAAGAGTTCAAAACTGGAGAATAATGATTCCACACTGGTTTAATGAATATGAACAAATGCAAGGAGGTACTTATCAATATTTTTATTGTTGTCGGCTTATCCATAAGATGTTCACATCAATTATTTCTTTCCTTATTATATTAAAACAAAATGGAAAAATAATAATTGTTTTTTTTTAATAGTTTATTAAAGACAAGAACAGTATGATTATTTTTTTCTTTATTATTATTTTAAAAACTTTCTTTCAAAATGAAATATATGTTAATTGGTTCCTATTTAATAAATATCAAGCTGGGTGTTTACATAAATAACTGAATCATCACATACTTAAATGTTAAATCAAATTTTTCTTTCTATTTAAAGAATAAGTATGTATACCATACATATCTAATTTCTTTTATTTATTAAGTGCGTTTATTATACTAAAATTTTTTTCCAAGAGCATTTTGAATTACACCACGAAATGGCCGTTAAAATAGAAAACTTGGACATCATCACATGTGAAGTTAAAATAGGCTCTGTTCGAATCAAATGGATCGGGTTTGGTAGATTTCCGTACAGTTGAATCGTGTTTACCAAAATATTCACTTTTAAAGACATGCTGATATTCGTAATGCAAACCATAGCGATGATTGTAATATTTTGATGTATTGCCAATTGTTAGTTTTAGATTAGTAGCTCCATCTAAACTATCTCTATTAGGGCTGACATGATTACTTGAGCGATAGGGCCAGGTTGTACTCACATGAAGGTTGACCAAAGATAGTCGATGCTCAGACAATTCGAAATTAGACTCCAGTTTACAATTATCCAGAACCAAAGTACGTAAACCTTTAACTTGTTTATTTAAGTAATCTGAAAAAGTATCGGGAGTCTCTGAATTTGCTAAAGAGAAATGCTTCAAACGGGAAGGAGGTAGATTTTTGTCTGATTCGAGGTTTATTTCTGCAAACAATAGCGATAACGTTTCGAGTTTTGGCAGTAGAGCATCGTTTACAACCTGGTTGATTACAAATGATGTTTTTTCACCTCATTTTTCTTTGAATGCGAGCTCGAGGAAAACCAAAGCAGATAATTTCTTGAAGCATTCGAGTTCTATTGGTGGAACATTCTTCAATTTTAGAGTCCTGATATTACCATGATTAATAAGCGGCAGGTTCTTTGCAAGTATTCTTCTTGATAAGATCACATCAGCCTGAATGGATTCTAGTTTGGTCATATTTATATTTTCAAATATTCTTGTTGTTGAAAATGGCAAATCAAGTTTCAAACTCTTCAATGTCTGATTATTGTTAGAAATAAAATTAATAAATGCCTCTTCAATCTTTCTTTGATCACTGTCATTTCCAATACGTCCTTGAATAAAAAAAAATATGTGCTGTAGATTATCATATTTTTCTGCAAAATAGTTGATACTATCGATTCGAAAGCCATCCGTGTACTGAAGTCTATTCACCTGGAAAATCTTCAAGTTGTGTGTTGGCCGAATGATTCCCACCTTATTTTCTCTGCTATCTGATAATGTGCTGGAAAAAATGGTAAACGAAGAAAGTTTAGTAAGGTTCTTGTGAAGTTCTTCCAAATCGGTGATTTCGATATCTGCTAGCCCGACTTCGAGTTTTGTTAAGTTGGGTGCATTCTTTAGTAATTTACAGGTTCTTGCGAAAAGCGGGTCGTCAGAATCGGGAAAGTAAGTCATGCTAAGTGTTGTGAGTTTATAGAAAACTCCAGAATTCAACAAGAAAAGGAAGTCATGTCTACAATCGTTTTTTATTATGGTCCTTAGGTTGCACCTCCAATGTTCGAGCTGCTTACACTGATCTGTAGAATAGGGTTCTGAATGGCTATTTCGGCTCTGTCTTCCAATTATGATGCATGTAAGGTTTGGAAACAGTCTTCCAAGAGTCACATAGTCAGGGATATATTTCGATACCTGGTTCATAATCATTCGCTTGCAAAGTTTTCCAGATCCAGGGTTCTTTTCGGTCCTTTCGATCAATTTTTTAAAAAGTCGATCATAACTTTTGGTACTCGATAAATCAATGGTTTCTAAGTCAAGTCCTAATAGTAAAATTTCAGCGAAACGACGGCACACCAGCATACATTTAACTTTATCCTCGTAATGTAAATGGGTAAATATAAGGGTGATAAGTTCTATAGATAGTCTATCCATTTCGGAAGATAGTATATGCTTTGACGAACTTAGGTAAAGGGTATCAAATTGAGTCACATTTAAAAAAGGGGAGAGAGACATGATATATATATAAAATGAAGATAATGAATGTAGTGAAAGGGGCATATACTATTTTAAGGATTTTTTAAAATCATAGCGATAACAGTAGCAACAAGGACAATGGAATATATATAAATATGAATGTATTTTACTTTGATTATGTGAGTCACTATAATGCTTACTTCTACTAATTAATATACTTTCATTTTTTTTATCAATGACACCAGAGAAACAAAAAAAAGTAATGCAATTAAACAAGAGAACTCCTTTAGTAATTACTTTGAATAAGATTTTGCATCTGTATCTGATTTAGTAGCAAAAGCATATAGTATATTCAATAATTCATCAAAAACTATCAAGAAAAATATATATCACTTTGAGTGTTGGTTAACAAAGTTTTTTTCTCGGAAGAAAAATAAAGTTACAGTCATTTACTCGAAGGGGGTTATGAAAGTTTAAATATAGCACAAAAGGTGCAAACTTGTATCACCACCTATTCACAATATGCACTTGACATTTCATTTTCAACTGAAGACTGTAAAGTATGAGCTTTTATGTAGCATTTTAACTTTATTTGTTTATTTGTTTTTATTTTTTTCCCCTAGTGGCAACGTCTTGATTTAAAAACTCGGAGTTTCTTGAGAAAATCGAGTGATCTAAATAATGATCTAAATAATGAAGACATCAAAAGTAGATATGAGAAAGGACTAGGCTAATGTAAAGTTATTTAATAAAACGCTCGAATATATGCTCCATCATCAAATAAGAGATATAACAAAAGCGACAAAAATATGCACAAGCTCAAAACGTGTTGCTACAAAAAGGAGATATTCCTGATTGATTGTTTACAGTGTAGTTTATTTGGCCCTGGCGAAAAATCCAGGATTGCGTATGCGATTAGATTTATGTAGAGAGCAAATTTACTACTGATTTACTGGTGCTTAAATATTTCTTATACTAAGTCGTTCTAGCTGATACTACTATGGTTTATTAGGATATCTGGTAAGGCTCTGATATAGTAAAATTAAAGAACAAACTATTATCCTCATCAATGCTATAGTCAGTACAATGTACCATGTCATTTTGGTAGTCTTTTCAAACCACTTATACATATATATGCTGAGCCGAGCATGACATGTAAACAGATGGGCGCTTCTTAACGCTTCATATGGATATGGCGTGAAACACTGTTAATCAAAAGAATAAATTGAAATATAATAAATTGTAATGGTATTTGGAGTAACTTTAAAAATTAAGCTAAAAACGAGGGGAAAAACATTAGAGAGAAAATCACTTACAGTTACACTGTGTCAACTTCATTATTGCTATATTCTAAAATGACAAAAATTAAAAAAAGCTCTCTCCTTTTTTTTACAAAATGCAGCTTAGTCCATTCTCTCTCAAAGGAGAGAATAGAATCTTTATTTGTAGCGACGTCACAAGCGATTTTTTTACACTATGAATGGTTCATCATTTTATTCTCATTTGTTTATTGTTTGTTTGTTTTTGTTTTTATTTTTTCTCTTCATATTAAATATAATAAACCTCTTTTCTTTCTTTATTTCTTTCTTTTATTCTATAATTACTATTATTACTATTATTACCTAATAACAAAATTTACTTTTAATATTTTATGCGAAGGTCAACAATAAGCAACTCTTATAAAAAAGCAGGAGGAGTTCAGTCTGAGTTTGCTCTTCATTCGACATCTTGCACCTCGGAACAGGAAAGAGCAAGTGAACTGCTTGGAGCAGATCTAGCTGTTCTACCTTCAACCTCCACTTTTATTCTTGCAGGAAGAGACGATAAAAACGAGAAATTAAAGAAAAAGGCAAAAACGTTTCTGGACGAAAGACAGAAAATCAAGTCAAGAGCGCAGAGTTTATGGAGTTATATTGGCATGTTGAATAAACATAATACTTTTACGTGTTTAAATCTGAGACACTAATAGATTTTACAAATAGACGCCACAAATAGTTTTGATCAGAGTCGCTTCTTCCAAGAGCACGCAGAACAAGTATTCAATGTTGTCTATGAAACCTGTATGCAACAAATTATAAAAATCAAACGTAAGGCTAGTGAATTATCGTATTGCTATAATAATGTTACCAACAAAACCCACTTTCTCCTACTCTCCTGCCCTCCCTTTCTTTTTTTCTGAAAAAAAAAACCTTTTCCCTTTTCTCTCCCTTTCTTCCTTTTTTGCAAATAGATAAATCAGAGAGACCTCAGTCATGGAACTCCAAGGAACTTATCAACCTTCAAAAGACACTTGTATTATTAAGGAAGATATTTCTTTATGTACCTGAATTGATGCGGAACGGGTGGCAACGGCAAAATATCGCAAAAATATTAGCACACATTTTAGATTACGAAAATCATCCAAGGTTACGGTCACTTGGTTTCCAACTATTGCTTTTGTGGTTAAACGATCAAACAGTGGAATATAAAGAATGCATGGATTTATTTGCCAACGCGATCCCGCTCAATGTATTTTCATTGGATAAAATTGAGGATGTTCCGCTGGGAGTTGGAGGAGGGGGAGGAGCTGCAACCGTCAACGAACACAACCAGGAGGAAAAGGAAAATCAGACAAAGCTGCATGCAAGTGGACTTCATTTCGTTAAAAAACTAAGAGAAAATCATACTAACAGCAGCAACAACAGCAGTAGCAAAAAGAACTCGTCCGGAATAAAGTCAAATCAACTTGGACAAATTTTAATAAAAGGGGACAGTCAGCCTCCTCTTTTTCCGAACCCTACACAACCCACATTTAACGACTCGATTGGTTTGATCAATATATTTATTTCTAATCTTATTCGTTTAGCCTATGTAGCCTCAGGTTCACCACCTCCACCAGACGAGTATGACTATCAGCCAGGTGATCACTTTGAAGCTGATGATGGAATTGCAACGGGTGTTGGTATTGATGCTGCAACTGCAAGTGCTAAATTCTTATTTAAAATATTTCGAACTTACTATATGACAAAGTTTGTTCCTTTAATATCAAAATCACTTGATATACAAGACAATATGAAAAATCAAGGTAACAATAAAACTTTTTTTCTCTTTGGTATTCCTTTTTTTTTTGTCTCTATTTGATTGATTTTAAGTGAATTAAATTATAACATGTATCTATGGCATATAAAGAAGAAGTGGTGGGATTTTCTTCATGTCCTCCATCCATCCTTCGATCACTTCTACGATTTCTTATTGGTTACTGTATTGACAACAACTGCCATTCTCGGACAACACAACAAAACGCATGGTCATCATCGGCGTCATCACCCGCTACACCCATCCTAAAATCAATCGTACTCTCATCGCATGAAAATAGAGAAATTCTGCACGAGATATTGCGTCAATCGCTTGTTTTACCCTGCACAAATCCGAGCTATCGAGACATCACAAGAGGTGCTATACATATCCTAGGGGTTTGGATACTTGGTAGTGAAGATGAGCGTCCTTCCTTTTTAAGAAGATCATCATCATCATCGTCAGCCAACGTGATTATTTCTATTAACGATAAACCTGTAGAGATGCAACAGCAACAACAACATTGTGACGATAAGTCGCCATCTATATCGTCACCATTATCAGCAAATGGATGCTATACAGAAGCCAACAAGTTCTTACGACGTTATTTATTAATGATTAAATTAATATTTGAAAATAACAACAAAAATAAGGGTAATCGGGATGCAGTACTAGCGGCAAACGTTCAAAAATCAACAGTGATGATCGACTGGGAAGGTTTAGTTAGTTTATATAAAGACGCCATCAATTTATACCGTACCATCGCTGTATCAAGGGGCGGTATTGACATCGAGTGGGAAAGTTGGTAAGACATCCAGAATTCTTACTTGATAATGCATGTGATACTTAACAAATATTTAGGGAATTATTACTTCAATGTCTGCTAGATATTCAACAATGGTTAATGTGCCAGAATGAGACAAGAATACCGGTACAGAATTTGGCTAACGATCTAGCGGATTATATATGGGAAACTTTATTCCATGCATTTATCAGAGCAAAAATCTCACACTTGGAATTATGGCAAAAGCTGAAAGAGCACATAATCAACTCAATGTCTTGGTCGCAAACATTGAGTCAATGGGTGGTAAATTACTCTTACTTTTTATACATATTTATGAATATATACCTTACTATTTTATATATCTATATATAATAGAAAATTATGCACAAAGTAACAAGGCTCCTTTCTTCCCGACTTTATCAAGTAGAATACGACTCTAACCTTGATAATTCACAAGTAGTAGAAGAGTCGCCAATAGAATTTGGAGGTCATTCGCGCCGATCATCTAATAGTAACATCATCGGTGCCGTTTTCGGAAGAGTGAGAACACGTTCGCGGCATCTTAGTATGCAGGGCTCATCACCAAACTCTAAACGCAGCAATGCCGGGAGACCTCTATCCACTGGTGGTGGAAACAGTGCAAGCGATAGTCAGCTTAATACTAATAATAATGATACGAAACATACCATGTACAAAACATCATCTCCTACATCAGAACATTACCCATTTAACAATGAGACTAACAATAATACGCATCATTTACCTACACCAGAGGGCAGTATGTCATCTATTTTACGAAATATTAACAACACAACTTTATCGGAATTTGCAAGTTCATTTAATCGTAAATCAACTATTCTCTCCGCTGTCCCCGATGATGAACAGGAAGAAGAGCCTACAGTGAAAAAAGTCAGCGGTCATGGTCATAGCTCATCATATTCAGGTACGAGTAACAACCATAATACTTTCCCTAGTTCAAGCGGAAAGCGAAGTAGTTTTAATGGTGCTATGATTTCCGGAAATGGCGGTAGTTTAAACGGGGGACATACATCAGGTCCAAACTCCAGTGGTGCTGGTAGTGGCATGGGTCGTCGCACAATTAGTATTCAACAATTAGACACATTGTGGCAAGATTCAGGCTCAAAGATAATGAATATTGTACATCATGGATCGGATACACCATCAAATAGTTTCAAGAGCAATAGCATCAAAGAAGAGGAAAGAAGAATATTGGCAGAGTGGGATAGAAGGAGTGAGTCTAGCTCGAATGAGAAATTTGAAGAGGGCTCGCTTAAGGTAAAAAAAAAAGAAAATCAGAGAAAACTATAAAACTAAAAAAAAAACGATGATCTGCTAGTCCAATCGTACTTCATCTTCATCGGTTTGGCCTGTGATTGAATCCATTTCCATGCCAAGCCATCCTAATTCGGCAACTGAAAAATTACCCTCAAACTTGGGATCTTTTAGAAGTACCGATTTTCTGAATCTTGGAACGACCACATTTGATGGTACATACGTGTTATCCATATGGAAGAATATGTTTTTGGCTATTGGAAATATTAACAAAATAGAGGTAATACATACAGAGTACATTAAAAGTATCCCTTCTCTTAAATTCTTATTATCTCTCTCTCTCTCTCTCTCTCTCTCTCTCTCTCTGCTTATCTAGGGACCACAAAATCATGCTACTGCTATGCAATGTTTAGTTGATATTTGGGATATATTTCATTATATAAGATCTCAACAACCATACAGCAATGTTCCCATTCCATCCATGTACGAATTTGCTCCTTGGTTATTCCAAGCGGCAGATCTATCAAGGTAAGCATCCAATACTTTAATAAGAAATGAAAAGCAAGCACCCTTATCGGTTTCTGAAAAATTATGTGTAGCGAGTATAACACTGGAAAATCAGCAGCATACGGATGTCTTTGTCGACTTGTATCTCGACAACCAGAAGAGACAATATCGGAAGGTTATTATGCTGCCTTTTATAAAGTGATATTAAACGGTCTGGCACTCAATGATACCGGCATCGTCCGTTCCATCTTGTTAAACGCTGAACGCTTATTCAGCTTTCCTTTACCGGGAATTCACATTTTAATTCCTCCTTTTATCAATGCTATTGAGAAACAGGTACCTTTTTTTTGTAACTAATGAATTTTATTTATCAACTAACTTGGGGAGTGTATAGTTATTAAGTAGTCAGAGTTCGTATCATATTCCATTTAATGTGCGAAAGAGCTGTATTACCATTTTAGGATCACTTATATCGACCTCAAACCATTACAAAGATGTCGTCATTGAACTTGAAAATACAGAAATGATCCAGTGCATTCGAAATAGTTATAATATTGTTGGAGTTGGAAATAGCTTCGCACTCAAAGATGTGAAAGTTTGGTTGAAAAACATATTTATTCAATTGGCTACAGTGGGTGCGTTTCTACCTCAAAATGAGGGGGATATTGAAATCCATTGCATGTTATTGAGTTCTTTATGTACATTGGTTTTGGATGAAGTGCTTTGTTCTGAAAGGTATGATGGATTATTTATTTCTGTCAATTTAGCATTAACTTACAAATATATATAGTCCCCAAAAAGAATTAACACATGATTGTATACTTCTCTTGGTCAACCACTTTTACTGGTGTAGTATTCCTATTGTTAACACAGTTGCTGATTCTCTTAATACATTCTCTCAAATTTACAATAAGAAATATGATCTCGATGGTGTATGTATCTTATGCTTTTAATTTTGTCTGGTAAAAAATAATAACCTTCTCCATAATTTAGGTCATTATACAGGAGATATTAATGCGTATTACGGATTCCATTCATGTTCACTTGAAATATTATGAGAAAAATACAAGAGGAGGACGGGGTTTCATTATTTCTAAGCTTTTCAGCTGCCTATTAGAGTGGATCATGGTGATCGACCCAGCTTTGCTTACTGAAACAGACCTTTTCGATGTTGTATTTGAAGTAATTGAAGCAGCATTGCAGACAAATGTGGTAATGAGTATCTATGATTTATGGGCGACTAGTTATGACTGACTGTTGGTTAATATTAAAAAATAGGATGTGACTGAAAAACTACTACGACGTTCAAGTAGCCGCCGTAAAACTAAAAAGACAACTTCGTTCAAGTTCAGAATACCATCGGAAAAGAGGCCCTTAATATACCATGATTTGATTAATAACATGATTGGATCTGATATTATAGAAAATGATCAAGATTATGTCAAGGTAAGAACAATAAAATGGGCAGCAATGGAAAAATTCTCCTAAAAAGAAAATTTTATTTTCAATGAATTTAGGAATCCGCGGAGGCCGTATTGCTACATTTGCTTCATCATTTTAATAATTTTGCTCCGCCATATGGACCAGCCATGATTCACAGGTATATTGGATTTTGGTCTTACGTTTTTCTTCTATTCTTAATTTTTTTCATAATGTTAGTACCATTATCGGACCTGGAGTCTCACAGGACGAGATAGATTACAGTCAATATCAATATTTTTCATTTAATGATACAACTATCATTGCATTTGTCGAGTCTCCGAAAGGTATGTCTATTATTTTTTTTCTTTAAAAAAATGTTTTCTAAAACATAAAAATAAACTTTATTCCGTTTTAAGGAGGGCAATCCCGAATGATTATTCGAGACTTGACAGGACGCTATGTCTGGGACACGCAAATGGAACCAAAATATATCGATGAATCTGAATCGAAAAGTGAGGAGGACGATGAAGAAGAGGAAACAATATATTCTCCTTCTTCATCCTCCTTGGACGGTGAAAAGCAACAACAGTACCAGAAATATGCATTGAATCAAGATATTTGTGTTCAATCTTCTAGCGAAATGTAAATTTTTTGTTGCTATTATTGTTTTATTATCGTGATATTGACCATTTCTATAAATATAGCATCGAAGACATTGTCTCAAATGTAACAATATCAACCGATGATCCAATGTCTAACCTACTAGAAAAGTAAGTATTATCCATTTAATTTCGTAACTGAAAGAAAGAAACAAAAAAAGTAACTTGATTTGAAATGTTTAGAATTGGGGATAGATATCCGGATTGTTCTCTGGAACAAAACATGACAATGCATCCGGATAATGAAATTTCCACCTCTCACAACAAACTACTGACTAACTTGGGTGAGAAATTAAACACCTACTTGAAAAATGAGGCACAAAATAACAAGGAACATGAATCCGATATGTAAGTTGATAAAATAAAGGGCAATTACCAAAAAAAATATGTAAGAATGTCAAAATATGGATAAAGGCGTACTCATCTTTCTCTCTCTGTATTAATATAGACGACTATGGTATTCAAAGATGAATATTTTACGTAAAAAAGAAAGTGAAGGACAAGTAAAGCGTGGGGAATCGATGATCAAAGACGAATTACTAGAACAATTCAGTCTGAAAAAAGATTTTCTACCCGCCTTTCCCCAAGAGGTAGAGAACCCTAATGTCCCTTTCCAGCAGAGCCGTCTGCTAATGAGCCATATGGGTTTCATCCATTACGATCAATTAAAGGACGGAACCTTTCAAATGCTAAACAAAACTCCCGCATTATATCGTGACTTGCGTGGTTTGGACCGCAAACATGGGTAGAACATTCTCTCTTTTTTTTTCGTCATGATCTACTGATAATTAACTTTAAAGTTTCCTTTTTATACATTAGACGTGAAATAATGAAAATAGGACTGATTTATGTTGGACTGGGACAGGAGGATGAGCAGAGTATCCTTCAGAATAGTAAAGGTTCCGAGAAATACAATGCCTTTGTAAATAGTCTAGGATGGGAAATAGATATTTCCACTCATACCGGTTACTTGGGAGGTCTAGAAAGAAACCTGACGAATGGTACACGGGCAACTTATTATTGTTCCTCAGCTACCGAAATGATATTTCATGATGTTACCAAAATGCCAACGGATATCTCAGATTCAAAACAGCTTAAAAAGGTAAAAGCAAATAATAGTACAATAATTAAGCAAAACTATAATTTTATAAATTATCAAAAAAATCGTATGTGTGTACTAATAAAATCGCTGTTGTCTTCATGTCAAAAAAGAAACGACACATCGGTAATGATCACGTGCACATTGTATGGAATGAACATGATCGCGATTACAAAATAGATACGATAGGGGGAGATTTTGGTAATGCACAGATCATAGTGACACCCCTGCCCAGTAACCAATATTCCATCCAAATATACCGAGATCCAAAGGTAAAAAGAAAACAAAAACATTCTCCTACAACAGAATTTCCATAGTTTATTATTTTGGCGATGATGTTGTTTCAGCAAAATCAAATTTGAAATAAATCATATTCATCTTATATTTTTTTAAATTACAGATTCCCTATTTCGGGCCTCTTCTGGATCGTATGATTGTGTCACAGGCAACACTTGGACCCTTGGTACGATCAACGGCTATTGACGCATTCCGCGCTTCTGTCCATACAAACCTTTACTCGTTTTATAAATGCGTTTATGCACAGAGATCTACTGATGTAAAAACAATTATCAATCGACATAGAACAACCAATTGGTAAGAAAAAGAGATAAGATAATAATTTAATATAAGCTTTTCTTCTATGTTTTACCTTGTTTATGGAACTCATATGTCATTTTCTTCTTATTGGATAGGACTTACATGCAATTCATAGAGAAGATTTTTTTACCGGAAGACTAGGCTCAGCATAAAAGTGGAAGAAAGGAATAGAAGGAAAGAAGAAGAAAAAAACTTCCCCACAAAAAAACAGAGCATAAATCCTAAATAATAATTATATAATAATTTTCCTTTCAAACCTTCTAATTTTCCATTTTCGATAAAACTATATATATACCTCTCGCTTTTTTTTCTCATTTCCTTTTATTTCTCATTATTTTATATATTCTTCATCAATTTAGTCTACCCTTTCTTATCCTTTTCTTTAAATATCTATATATTCTTTGTTAAAAAAAAATAATAATATCATTAAAAATGCATTCTATTTGCACTTCACTTTCTGAATGGCCACTCGAAGAAAATGAAGAGAGACAGATCATGTTGGCTGTATCCCAAGCAACGACACCAATTTCAGAAGAAGAAGAGTTTGGATCCCCTGCATCAACCTATTTTTCTGATAAAAAATTACTTCAATTGGATCATCAAATGCGCCAACACTCTATTTCCACTTCCTCATTAAGATGTCCTATTTGTCAACGCCGATTCCACTCAATAGGAAATCTATCTAATCATAATCAGCTCTACCATTAAAGAAAAAACAACAGCGATAAAATTAACATTTTATAATACCCTCATTCTATAATGGCAATATAATATTCAAAATCTACGATCAGAATATACATATTTACACATTTTACCTTCAGCATAACCGGATCTCGTCCTTGCTTGCCCCTTCCCCTTAGTTTTTTTTTTGTTACCCAGTCTCCTTTTTCTTTTTACCCAACCTCCTTTTTTTTCATAATTCATAATAAAATTGAACATATTTTCTTTTTTTTTTTCATATTAGTATTCATTTCTCAATCTACTCTATTTATATATATAATATAAAGGTGACTTTTGAATTCCGTAGAATAGGCTGTATACCTTACTTTGAAATAGGAAAAAAAAGGCTCTTATTGAAAACACTTTCATATCAACCTTTTTTCCCAATTCATGTCAAACCGAACTATCATCCTCTTGGTGTTTTATTTCATTGGTTTTGTCTTTTCATACCAAGACTTACCATTAGCGTCCCTAGATGTACTAGCAAGGGCCATCCAACCCGATCGCCTCTCCGTGAATAGCACCCTGATGAAACCACTCATGGTCAAACGTGTTTCTGGTACCCCAGGCAACGCTCATGTGCGAGATTTTATTGCCAATCACTTCCTAGCATTAGGGTGGGAAGTAGAGCTGGATCAATTTATCGATAAAGGTACACCGTTGGGTCCCAAAAAATTCACCAACATTATCGCCACAATGAATCCAAAAAGCACACACATTTTGGTATTGGCCGCCCATTTTGATTCTATGCTCGCCACTGGATTCGATTTTGTAGGGGCATCGGATAGTGCAGTTTCTTGCGGGGTTCTGATGCACCTGGCAGAGGTGCTGACGGGTCTTACTAGAGCAGGTCAAATTAAGGCTACTTTGCCTTTGACATCGGTGCAAATGATATTTTTTGATGGTGAAGAGGCGTTTGTAAAATGGGGTCCTCACGACTCAATTTATGGGGCAAGGTAACAAAAAAAAAAAAAATCGAATTTCATGTCTTCTTTTAACTTAAATGAATGATTTAGACATTTGGCCAAAACATGGGAATCAGGTCCTCGCTCCGTCAGCCCATCAACCTTTCATAAAAACGAGCTGGACAAGATAGATCTCCTCGTCCTACTCGACTTGCTTGGAACCACACAGACAGCAATTCCGAGCTATTTTCCTTCCACCAACAATATATTCCATAAAATGCTGAACCTCGAGAAAAAACTTGATAAACTTTACATACTTAATAAAAATGCGCGCAACACTGGTGTACCTCTCGGACGGATATTTGATCCCAACTCCCTTGCTACCTTCAAGGGTGATTACATGGAAGACGATCATATTCCCTTCTTGGAGCGTGGGGTAAAGGTGCTGCATATGATTCCGTATCCTTTCCCTTCTATTTGGCATGACGAAGGAGTAAGTTTTTTTTTTTTTTGAAATAAACAGTACATAGTAATTTGCTTTTTATTTTCTTCCGTTTTTCCCTTTAATTTAGGATACACCGGATTGCATTGACCAATCAGTAGTTGAGAACTTGGCTGCTATTATCTTTTGCTTTACAGTAGAGTATTTAGAGCTGGAAGTCTTGGTATAAAATTTCTATCGAAAAGGAAAATAAACAATACTAGAAATTTAATCGTAAGGCATCAAATAAAATATAATGTCGAATATAATGATTAACATCTAAGGCTCGGTTTATAGAACATTGGCCTTGATATCATCATGAACAAAAAAAAAAAAAAATAAAAAA